>MU710032.1:0-47840 GCA_026770625.1 Nicotiana glauca
GTGAGGGTAATAGTGTTGAGGGGCTCTTTCTGAGAACACCGGTCTAGGAGCCCGGTACCTTCTTCCGCCTGATGCCGCCATCATTGTTTCTTCTTTCTTCTTGCCCTTAGCCATTCCTCCAGACTCGCCTTGGATGGCTTGGGAGGTTGCCCTTATGGCTTACTGGCTCAAGATTCTACCCGTTTTTAGCCCATTTTCTACCATTTCTCCGATCTTTATTACCTCTACAAAAGGCTTACCCATAGTGGACATCATGTTTTGAAAATAATCTGCCTCCTAAGCCTGTAGGAAGACAGTGACCATCTCAACCTCATCCATTGGAGGCTTCACTCTTGACGTCTATTCACGCCATTTGATTGCATATTCGCGAAAACTCTCTGAGGGTTTTTTCTTTAGGTTTGCCAAAGAGTTCCTGTCTGGTGCAATGTCTATATTGTACTGAAATTGTCGGACAAAATCTCTGGCAAGGTCATCCCAGATATGCCATCGAGATATATCCTGATCCATGTACCACTATGCCCACCAAGCTTTCTCCAAAGTAAGCCATTAATAACTCTTCTTTTCCACCAGCCCCGCGCAATTGATTACAATAATTTTTAAGGTGAGCAATGGGATCGCCATGTCCATCATACTTTTCGAACTTTGGCGTCTTGAATCCCTTTGTCATTTCATCCTCCTCCGGGGCTTTAGGGGTTTTGTCTTGCCCCGGTGTGATCTCATATGGTGGCCGAGAGTAGGCATATTGAGTATAGTGAAGAGGGTCGGCCTGAAAAATTGGATTCTGAAATGTGAAGACCGAAAGGTCAAAAGCATGTTTTGGTATCGATGGTTGGGTAGTTGCAGAAGATGGTGGAGCTGTAAAGATGTTGGGAGCAATTCCAGATGGGAACACTTGGGGATGATCCTCAGAGGGTGTTTCGAAAAAGTTAGCAGTCATGGTAGGTTGCCCCAGAGGAATATTTGGGCGGCTGATAGGGACCGTGGTAGCACCTCCAGATCTAGGGAACAACTCCGGGAATCCGGGGATAATGCTCGGGGGATCCTTCCCGTTATTCCAAGCATCCCACATTTCCATCAAGCACAAGCGCAAGATCTAATTTTCTTCAGATGTATAGGATTCAGAGGCCGAGATCCCAGAGATTGGGCTATCTTCAGGTATGGGGACTGTAGGCAAGATCATTTCAGATGACATCTCTGTTTTTCCTTTGGATCTGGTGAAGTATTGATGCGAGGCCAGTTTACCACAAACCAACCATGGTTTCTAAAATACTCAGCTGGAATAGACAGAAGCAAACGGTTAGTATGAAACAAGTAACAGATAGGTAACTGCACATTGGAGTGTGATGCACCTATACAGTTAAATGGATATCTACATGTTTGCTTCGGTTGCATGCGTTATCTCGGCTTTTCTTCTTATTCCTTTTCTCTTTTCTTTCTCTTTTTGTTTTGTTTATTTTCATTTTCTTTTCCTGTTTCTCTATTTTCTGTTCTTTTCTTTGGTTAGGGTTTTTCTCTCAATGCCTTATTTTCTTCTTTTGTGTTTCTTTTCTCTCTTATTTTTTTCTTTTCATTTATTTCCCTCGTATTTCTCTTTTTCTCTTTTTCCTAGGATTACGGTCGAATCTTATGTAGATTGCCTACGTATCATGGCCCCGCATGAATCAGACCAAGCATAGTTCTTGCAAATAAATGCAACAGTAAGAAAACAATTTTTTGGGAATTTTCAATTTTTCGTTGATAACAAATGCGGTTACAAAAGCTACTAGACTATTTGTTTTTCTTTTCTTGCAAAGGAAATTACAAAAATAGACTCAAAAGCAAAATACAGACTCGATTAACTAAGAGTGCATCAATGCTTCAAATTATGGGGCCCGTGGAGCATCATTCGGCATTGCCGCGGGCCTGCGTGCGAGACCCCTTTGCAACTGATCTAAATCATTCATGACTTGGCAAACAAATATCATCACTGAGGCAAAGGACGCGGTACGACCCATTCGCTCACCGGCCTGACACTTCATGACAATATAGTGGGCAATGTTTCTGATCCTTTCTCTGATTCGGTCCTTTTCTTGGAGAAGTCGGCTTATTTGTTGTGTACGAGCTTCTAGCACCTGCGTGTCCTGGAAGTGCAAATCTTGTAGCAGTTTAATTTCCATTTCCATCTCTATAATTAACCTATGGCACTGGTTCATCTCGAATCGAAATTCTTTATCCCGCTGAGCTGTCTTTTTCTTCATAGTATTCATTTTTCCCTTCATCTTGGCGATGGTCCCCTCATATTTTCTTCTTATTTGCTGCACAAACTGGGCTCTTTCGTCAGTCCTTTTGGCCCACTGAGCCCGGAGTCTTGCCATATTTCCCTCGAATTTTTCTAGTTCTTCTTGGCAGTCCGAAATTTGTTTCCTTAACCCTTTGATTACCCTCTCATCAGATAGACTTCTTTCTTCATTCCGGGCATCTATTTTCATTTGCTTCATTTGGGCTTTGAGCGCTTCATTCTCCTGAGCTAATTTCTTTTTATCACCCTCGTCGGCTGCAGCCTGTACACTTTTGTCGAATTGGAGGTCTCAGACCTGTTGCTCTAACCGTCCTATTCTAGCTCGGTGCTCCTTCTCCTTTGCTTGCCAATCCCATTGAACTTGGACCCTATCGGTAACTAATGCACGTGCGGTCTTTTAGCGGGTCTTTCTGGGATTTGAAATCTTTTGCCAAACCATGTCAGATATTTGGGATCTACCTCGCCTCTAGCTTGGTCTTGTATTATGGTTTTTGGATCGAGGAACCGGCACTCATTCCATATCTTTCGGATTCTACCTTCAGGAAATGCAGCCTTCGGGTCTAACTCAATGACTTTCTCACTCAGGTCTTCATCATTATGCACTATCTGAAATCTTCCAAATTGTTGCAAAACCCGGTAAGGAGCGTAAGGTTGTATGCTTCGGATACCCATCAAAAGAATATAGGGGACCTCTGCTGAGGTGTATATAACTTCAGTAGGGGGAAGCCAACCATAAGCCCATTCGACTTTATCTGCGGTCAAGGATCTTAAGCATGATGACCAGGCCTCAGTACTTTCAGGGAACTCAATACCTGTCACCCGGGTCCCAAATTCTGCAATACAAATCAACCCGGTTAAACTGTAGTTCATATAGCCTGTGAGGTGACAGAGGTGTTCTTGCATCCACAACTGTAAGAGCAAATTGCAACCTTGAAAGAATTTCTCGCCTTCGCAACATTTGGTCAGAGCTCGGTACATTTCTGCTATAATCAGAGGAACCACTGTGCTAGTAGGTTTTTTCATGGCAACATCTAGCATCCCTACCAGGCCAAGGTCTATGTGACCATCTTTTCTCGGACAAACCACCACTCCCAGAAAGGCCACCATAAAGGCTAATCCCCGTCGAGCCTCCCATTTGTCTTTATTTCCGGCATGTGTCAAGCCAGTGTTGCTCTCCTCGAAACCTTTTGGGTTACCATACCGGTGATATAGGAAATGCAATGTACAACACCCTTTTGCCAGATGCGGGTCATGAATATCCCCGCTAATGTTTAACAAATCCAAGAACCTATGAAGGGTTACCGGTCGTGGTTCCAGTGGGTATCTTCCTCGCAGGTTCCCGTTGAGACCCGCATATCCCGCGATCTCCTCTAATGTAGGTGTGAGTTCAAAGTCTGAAAATCGGAATACGTTACGGGTCGGGTACCAAAATGGTATTAGTGCCTCAATGANAGCCTTTCAGCACTTCTGAGGAGAAGATTTTAAGGCTGTGTCCGCAAACCATTTGAAATGACTCAGGGTGGCTGTTCTTGCAAAAACAGCCTTCCGGCACCCTTTTGGGGACATTCGGCTTATTTTAACAAGAATGGCGTCACCCGACTTTATTTAATGGCGTCACCCGATTTATTTACGATAAAAATTAAAATTTTGACATTTTTTGGCTATTTTTTGCAAACAAGGTGGTTGGACCCGATGAGGGTTGCCTACGTATCTCACATCCGGTAAGAATCAAACTAGCATAGTTCGGGCAAAGGTGCCAAAATCAAAACTATTTTTGAACCACACTTTTCTTTCTATTTTTTTTTCAAATATTTTCTCTTTTTCTATTTTTTTTCATTTTTCAAAAATCCGGCAGCATTCGGTACTATTTGGGCATTGGGTTTTTCACAACGAATGGTTACCCTCACTTAGTCCTAACACTGCTATTTTCTCAATTTTCGATCATTATATACAAACTGATCAACATGCAAAACCGAGCAAATAAATGCACAAGTAGCACGTAAGATGCATCAGGATGGTCATTTTCAATTCAGGTCACCTATCCTAGACGGACCCAACCCCTGTGTTGAGTCCCCTAAGTCAAATGCACATGATGCAAACACGCGTCCTACTAGGGATCCGACATGAGGTTTTGTTCTTCTAGGCTTAAACCCTAGGTTTATTGGTCTTGACCTGGCTTACGCGAGCGGACGACTCGAGCCGGGGGGAGGCAGCGTACCGGAGATACAGAAGCTCCGCTGGCTTTGCAACTTATCCAACCTCGTTCTAAATTGGGAAAGACTCTAAACAGAAGAGAAGCTACACAAAGTGCACCCTTCTCCATGATGTAGAAGACTCAGAGAGAGGAAGGGATTCGCGACAATTTATATACAATTCAACAAATATCAAAGCGGTAAAACATTTAGCACATATAGCATAGAAGCATGTAGAAAAATAAGATAAAGCCAAATATAACAATTTAACTGAGCTTGAATTCTTGAACCCTGAACCGAAGTTCTGGGTTCTCATCCCCAGCAGAGTCGCCAGAGCTATCACACCTACTTTTTCCGAGATTTACTACACCCCGGGGAAGGGTATAATAAAAAGGAGTTTTTCCACTTAAAGGACAATCGAAACGAGATTCGTTTATTAAAAGATTCAGAGTCGCCACTTGAGAGATTTATGGTGTCTCAAGTCAGCGGTTTGAATCCCGAATCGAGGAAAAAGTTTGACTCTGTTTAACAGTCGCGAACCAGAAATCTGGGTAAGGAATTATGTTAACCCGGGAGAAGGTGTTAAGCACTCCCGAGTTCCGTGGTTCTAGCACGGTCGCTCAACTGTTATATTTGGCTAAAATATTTGATTTTAATACATGTTATGCCTATAGTACAATTTAGAATTATTTACCGTTTTTGCCAATTATTATTTTATTTAAGAAAGTGAACATCGTTTAAGAACGTATTTTTGGATCACGTCACATGAAATGCACTAGGATCCTCGACATATTCTTATTCAATGTTTTCGGATTTGGATTTGGATTGCATGAAATGCACACCCGAATTTAGGAATGTAATTTTATTAGAATCGCGTCTAAAGAGACTAACCTGTTGTTATCTTTTGGGAAGGCCGTGAAATTCGCTAAACGACCCGTTCCGAATTCTAAATATTTTTAAATTAAGTAATTAATGAGGGTCCCGCAATTGTATATTTGATTTGGCGATGCTCGTCTTATTTTTATTATTAAAAGGCCAACTTAAAGCAAACTAAAATTTTCTATTTATTATTTGTCTCTAAAAGGCCAATTAATTCACAAATATAAATTCGGGCCTCGGATTCAAGTCCGAATTCAAACAAAAGGGGAAACCCTTTTAGCTTGAAACCGCTATCTAATTCAAAACTCAATTTTATATTTGTCAATTAATTCCCGTCTACCTATGTAATGTAAGAGTTACTTATAACAAATTTGGGCTTACAATTGGCCCAATCCCTATAATGCCTTAACAATTTTACTTGGGCTCGAGACTGGCCCAACGTGCATTTGGCCTACCTCGAATCAAATTGAACCAAATAACTATCGAACCTTTCCAGTTATTCGAAAAACAGTATTAAAATCAACATTCAGACTTATTAACTTGGAAATAGTGGAGTCGTTCCACATTTATGCTTGACATATTCATACGCTCATCTCAATAAAATTCAAAACAATTGTACATCTAAATCGACTGGATTGGATTAAAATTCAGATATGTTGTTAATCCATTTACCTACTACTAAATTTCTGGATATTAGCACAAGCAAAACAAATTGAGAAATGTGAATTGAGTTTTAACGAAAGTAGTCATGTATGTAAATCTACTGGTATCAGCTACTACAATACAAGGCTGTTTGTAACGTTTCTTCAGCTTGAAAATCAAAATTATGTTGATCTCGAAGTCAATTGTGAATCCAAACCAATTTTGATTTTTCTACCTATCAACAGAATGTAAAACTAAAACCAACACTAAATCAAACTAAGACTACGGTTGGACGACCACAAATTTAATAGTCCAAAATAGTTCAAATTCTACAATCCAGTATTCATTTAATCATTCAATGTAAACTGAAAGTAATCCTACACAAATACTCATTATCTAGTATCTATTCTATTGTGACAGTTTGAATACACATATTCAGGAAGTAAATGAATAAGCCTTTCATTTCAGCATTTCAACTCAAAAGCTACATCAAAGCAATTTGAAGGAATGTACCTGGAAAATGAAGAAAATGTGAGAAGAAGAAGACAAGATCAGCAGCAGCTCAGATACAACAGATCAACAGCAATAGTATTTCAATCAGCAGCACCAAAATTATTCTTAAAAATCAAAATTGATTCAAAAATAGCCCAGCACAATTTCAACAGACCCAAAATTATCCAAAACCAGTTCAAATACACTCAAAATAGCTCGAAAAATCACACTAATAACCTCTGAAATTTCAGGAACTAGCAGAATTGGAAATCAACAATTAGAAATCAAAATTAACTTCAATTAGCTAATGGAACAGTGAGATTTTTTGGATTTTCTATTAAATTTCTGTTGTTTTTGGATTCTGAAGGTTTTGAATTTCAAAAATAAAATCTGAAATTTGAAGAGGAAATTTTTTGGGGGAAGATTTGAGGCTCCAAAAACTTCTTAATCAAGGCATTTGCATGCCTTTTATAGGGCTAAGAGAGGGCAGCCCTCAAATTTTGGTTTTTTAAATATTAGTCCCCCCTTTACTTGACTTATTTCTGAAGTTACTACCCTATTTCTTTTAATTTCCATTTAGAACCCCAAATAGAAGGTCATAAAGGGTTCTTTTCGCTACACAAAACCTATACTACCCTTGTCCTTATTTTGAAATTACCAATCCTAAATAAACTACCCTTTTCTTATGCCTATACTACCCTTAAAATCACTTGAAATTACCAACCAGTCGCAACCCTATCATTTAACCATAGGGTTGAAAATGAATCAGCTATAACCAAACAATTTTTCTAAGCTCTGAATCATTCACATATTGAATTCTAATTCAACTATTAATTGACCTATTGATCAAACCAACTTATCAATCAATAATCGCCTTAACAAGTTAATTAATCAGATTTAGTACAAATAAAACAGAGTCAGATATTAATCCAAAATAAAACAATACTACAAAACTAAAAATGAATGCAAATCTAAGCCTAAAAGGAAAACTAGACTTAATTATCAACCGGCAAACATGCACGAAACCAGAAATTAAAAATACTCTAAGATTATGCATTCAATCAGAACATGAAATCAAAAAATAAAATTGGCAAAATTAACACGAAAAATTAAACTAAAACTTAATGAGTATCAGAACATAAGAGAAAAAAAATAAACAAAACAAATAATAAAAGAAAACTTACTGAAACTCCGGTCACTTATTATTTTCCAAATTCGGCTAATTCTGATGACGTTCGGCTCTAATAACAATCAAATCCTCACAAGGGAGAGGAGGGGATCACATGGTATTTACTTGGAATAGTTTGGGGCAATTAGGGTTTTGGCCGGAAAACTTCCAATCAATATTTTAGAAGTTCCGGCCATATTCGAGGGTCAGGGCCTTGAGGGTTTGATAGGGGAGGTTATGGTGGTCCTGTGGTGTTATTTTGGGGGCATTTGGGAAAGGTGGTGTCTTGGCCGGAAAAATTTCAAATGAATATTCGACGTGTTCTAGGCTTGTTCGAGGGAAACCTTTTGCAGATTTGGAATGAGGGGGACGAGGGGAAGCTATGGTGTAATTTTCAGGGCCATCGGAGTGATCGGCGTTCGCCGGCGGCGGCTAGGGTTTGGGTTGTTTGAGACAAACTAGTGGGTTTTGAGGGAAACTAAGCTCATATTCGAGAAGAGGGTGGAGAGGTGTTTAAGTGGTGAAAATTTGAGGGTTTTTGGAGGAGGGCCGCCGGCGGAGGCGATTTCCGGCCGGCGGCTTACGGCGGAGGAGTGGTGGGGTTATGTCCGGTGATACAAGGGAGATGTACGAGGAAGAGATACATATTTTTAGGGTTTTGATATATATTTGAACACTTATATTATTTACCAAGATTGAACATGATCCGTTGGATCAGGGTTAATCAACGGCTATGATCAATTGTCGCCAAAACGGCGTCGTTTGGTCCATCTCGGAACTGGACGGGGTCAAGGGACTTGGGCCTGGGTCGTGGGAAGGGAATTAATTCCCTTGGGCTGGGGTTATTGAGCGTGATTGGGAAATTTGGGCTGAATCGATGGCCCAAATCCTAATGTTTCCCAAAGACCAACTATTTCTTGATTTCTTTCTTTTATTTGTTTTCCTTTTTATTTTGTTATCTATCTTTTGTATTTCATTAAGTATTTTTTATTTATTTATTTTTCTAATTTTTTTTTATAAATGCAAAATTAAAGACCTAATATATTTCAAAGTAATTAACTCCTAAAATTGCTTAAAACTAATTTGTGACGAATTCACAATTAAAACAATTGAAATGCAAAAAGTGAACTATTTTTTTATTTAAATGCAAAGTGAATTATTTTGTTATTTTATTTATATTTTGTTCTAAAAACAATTAAACTATCAATTAACCCTAAAATATGAAATTAGATCCTAAATGCAAATGCGTATTTTTGTATTTTTTTTCATATGAATTAAAATGCAAACAATTATCAGAAAATGACACCAAAATTCACAAAAATTTTAATAATAAAGAAATTATTTTATTTGAAACTTTTGGAATAATTTGCTTAGGACCAAAATCACGTGCTCACAATTGCCACGAGTACCTGATAATTGGGCAGCCATAGCCTTCACCAGCAACTTGAATGAGAAGAATTCAAAAGCTACGAGGCAACTCAAGGAAAGACTTCGAGAATTCCCAGCAACAACGTGAAATGATGTCTACAACAGATACAGTACAAAGATGAGGATCAAAGAAGATATTATTTTACGACATAAAAAAGAAAAAAAAAGTAAGCTCAAGGCGCGTAGAAAATGAAAAAAGATCTGGTAAAAATAGGTACGAGCCATATATGGGACCCGTGGGAAGAGACTCACGATCAAAGCAAGACAGTCAGAGGTACGATCATAGATCGAGTAATAGAGAATCAGGCTCGACTTCAAGATTTGGGAACGATCAGAATACACGCGAGTCACGAGACGATGATGGAAGTCTAAAAGCATGGTTCGGTGATTACAATTTCAATGTAAGCATCTCTGAACTCGTAGCTATTTTAAGAAGCATGGGAGATAGGGTACGATGTCCAAAGGAGATGAGATCAAATCAAAACAGACAAAACCCTGATCATTGGTGTGAATGTCACAGCGATCATGGACACAAAACAGCAGATTGCAAATTTTTGCAGGGAGAAGTTGATCATTTATTAAAGCAAGGGTATCTCGCTGAGTTATTCAGTGAGAAAGGTAAACAGGCATATATGAAAAACAGACATGAGCCACCAAAACCACCTTCTCCCAAAAGAACAGTTAACGTTATAAGTGGAGCCGAAGACATCAATGTTGCGTCATATACCGCAGCTAATAAAATTTCAAAAGTTACAATTACCCACAGGAAGAGGCTGCGGCATGTGTTAGAAGAAGAAAACATCATGTTTGATGATGCAGATGCTGAGGGTTTATTAACTCCACATAACGACGCACTGGTAATATCTTTACTCGTACATGATACTAACGTCAAACGAATTTTAATTGACCTAGGTAGTTTTGTGAATATTATTTTGTTATGAGTGCTACATGAAATGCAAGCAGAAGAAAAATTGGTGCCAAAAGCGCATACTTTGTCAGGTTTCGACAATTCTAGTGTCGTAACAAAAGGGGAATTGATGCTCGCTACATTTGCGGAAGGTGTTGTCAAGGATACAAAATTTCAATTAGTAGAAATGGAAATGACTTACAATATAATTCTTGGTAGGCCGTGGATCCACGACATGGATGTTGTTCCATCGATATTACATTAAATTATTAAATTTTCAGCACCATGAGGAATATGTCAAATAAGGGGAGACCAGCAAACATCCAGGAGCATCAACTCCGTGATGAATTCAAATGAGAAAGGTGAAGAGAAATAAAAACTACAGAATTTAGCTGAAAAGAACATACCATCAACCTCAGTTGATTCATTGCAAACGAATATGGATTCACTACCAGATTTCATTCAAGAACCAGAAGAAAATGAAAACATCAAAACTACAATAGAAGAATTGGAGGCAGTGGTTTTATTTATATACTGGCCAGAAATAAAAGTGTACATAGGAGCTAATCTTAGCCCGGAGATGAAATGTAAGTTGATTGAATTTATAAAAGCTTACGCAGATTGTTTTGCTTGGTCCCATTCTGATATGATAGGCATACCACTAGAGGTAATGACTCAAAAATTGAATGAAGATCCATCCCACCCACCTGTAAAACAGAAGAAAAAAAAAAAGCAAGGTGCTTTAAAAAATCAGGTGATTCAAGATGAGGTGAAAAAATTATTAAAAAATGGGTCTATTCGCTAGATAAAGTATCCTTAATGGTTAGCTAACACTGTCGTGGTACCAAAAAAGAATGGTAAATAGCGAGTTTGTGTAGATTATACAAATCTTAACAAAGCTTGTCCTAAAGATTATTTTCCATTACCTCATATAGATCAACTAATTGATGCTACTGCAGGGCACAGATTGTTAAGTTTTTTAGATGCATAATCAGGTTATAATCAGATTAAAATGGATCCAGATGATGAAGAAAATACACCATTCATAACAGACAGGGGGATTTATTGCTATAAGGTAATGCCTTTTGGTTTAAAGAATGCAGGAGCAACATATCAAAGGTTAGTTACCAAAATGTTTCAAGAACATTTGGGAAAAACTATGGAGGTTTATATAGATGATATGCTCGTTAAAACACAACATACTGTAGATCATATATCGCATCTGTCTGAAACGTTTAAGATTTTGCAAAAATTTAATATGAAATTAAATCCTGAAAAATGTGCATTTGGTGTTGCATCAGGTAAGTTTTTGGGTTTTCTTGTTTCTAACCGTGGTATTGAAGTAAATCCTACACAGATTAAGGCCATTGAGGAAATCCCTGATGTACTTTCAAGTAAGAAAGAAGTTCAAAGATTAATAGGGAGGATTGCAGCTTTGGGAAGATTTATTTCTAAGTCATCAGAGAAATGCTTTAGATTTTTCTCAGCTGTTAAAAAGAAGGATCATTTTGAATGGAATGAAGAATGTCAACAGGCACTCAGAGATTTGGAAGTATATTTGTCAAATCCACCTTTGCTCGCAAAACCAAAGGCTGGGGAAAGACTACTCATCTACCTTGTTGTTTCAGAGGTAGCGGCAAGTGCAGTTTTGGTTCGAGAAGAACAATGTAAACAATCCCCTATCTATTATGTTAGTAAATCTCTGTTAGATGCGGAGACAACACATCCTCAGTTAGAAAAGCAGGAGACTTCAAACAGGTACGAAAAAAGGAGGTCAGATATTTCATCTGGCGCAATATCATTTGTCGATTCGGAGTACCCAAGGAAATCGTATGTGATAATGGCCCTCAATTTATAGGGGCACAAATCACAGAATCTTTTCAAAGTTGGCAAATTAAAAGGATTACGTCCACACCTTATCATCCAGTAGGTAATGGGCAAGCAGAATCAACAAACAAGGTTATCATTAATAATTTAAAGAAACGTTTGGAAGAGTCCAAAGGCAATTGGCCGGAAGTGTTACCTGGTGTTTTATGGGCATATCGCACAACAACAAAAACAAGTACGGGAGAAACACCTTTCTCATTGGTTTATGGAGTTGAAGCTTTAATTCCAGTTGAGATAGGGAAACCAAGTACAAGGTTTGCACACGCAACTGAAGAATCCAATAATGAAGAAATGCGTATGAGTCTCGATTTACTTGAAGAAAGAAGGGAAGTTGCGTTGGTAAGAATGGCAGCACAAAAGCAAGTCATAGAACGGTACTACAACATGAAAGCTCGCCTCAAATTTTTTAAAATAGGGGACTTTGTGCTCAAAAACGTTTTTCAATCCACAACGGCAGCTAATACGGGAAAATTAAGTCTAACATGGGAAGGACCCTACAGAATTTGTGGTATTGCTGGCAAAGGAGCATATGAACTGGAGACAATAGATGGCAAAGTGCTAACAACACATTGGAACGCAGTTCACTTGAAAAGATATTATTTCTAAGGAATACCCACGATCAGGTACACATCTTTTAAAATTTATTTTTGAATTGTAAAAATTTTACTAAAGATTTTAGATGCTAGGTAAAAGCCTAACCCGTACTAAATGATGAGGCACGACCTGTAAGGTATACGGAATAAACTAAAATTTCTAGCCTAGGGTTACAATTATTCTGATAGGAATACAAATCGGTTAGTCAGTCTTCATCTAAAATCGTACCTCCGAGTCCCGTGCATTTTTCCTTTTCAGGAAAAGGACCAAAAGAGGGAAACAATCAAGTGCTCGAGGCTTCATACTTCAACACTCAAACACTTGGGGAACTACATAGTATATACGAGTACGTATAAAGAAGGCAAAGAAGATTGAAGAAAAATCAAGCCTGAAAAGTCAAATGGTCAAGTGCAGAGTAAGAGTCACGAAGTCACGACTCAAGGCTAAAAGAAAAAATTACTATAGTTAGAGTAAAGCTATGTACTAAAGCAGGTTATAAGGAAAAACCTTGCATTTGTTATTTTGAAATGAAACAGGTTGTAAAGGCAAAACCTCGTGTTTATTATTTTTCTTAAAAATTTGTTACAAGAAAAACAGTTACGAGAAAGTTATAGATGTAATTCAAATACATGTAAAGTATTATTTAAAACTTGTCAAAGTTCAAAACAAAAACTTGTCAAGTTAATTCAAAGAAACATATGTGTTCCTATTTCTTTTATCGTATGTTATCACCATTATGAAGTTGAGACGTCTTCTTCATTAAGTGTCGTAATATAAAATAACCCTCTTTTATGAAACTCATGTTTGAATCATGAGGTTAACAGAAGCATTTTCAAAGAATAAAAATGCAAAGTTATTATATAAGTCCTTAAGAATAAAGGCGAGAATAAGAACAATCAGAAGTTAAAATAATAACACAAAAAACTTCTAGTACTCATGAAAGACTGGGGACTTCCATTCCAAAATCAACCCTCAAATGATAACCAAGGGTTTGATTACAAAAAACTTTCAAAAAAACCCAAGAACTTTAAACATAGTTTTCCAAAAAGGTACCTGCAAAAAAGGGAATTTAAAGCAATGTAAATGTTTTCACTAAGAAGAAAGAACTGAGGAAGGATCATCAATGGGCTCAACTTGGCCAGGATCGTCAATAGATGCGGCTTTATCTTCAATCACAGCAACTGGAGAACCAACAAATGAAGTCTCATCTTGGCTTCCAACAAGAGTCACGGTTGGTCTTGAAGAAGGTGCGACACCCGTGGCAATTTCAGCGTTCACGGGGACTTCAACTGCGGGAGTTTCAGCCAAAGAAGTTTCAATCACGGGAGCTTCAACCTCGGGAGATGAAAAATCTTATTTTTGTTGAGCTCGTTCGATGGTTTCATTCACCTTGGCTAATTCTAATTCCGGGTTGAAGCTTTCTTGGCCCATTTCTACTAAGGTGTCATGACGAGAATTTAAGAAAGTCCAACTTACCTCAACATCAGTTTTCTCTTCAAGGAGTTCATAATCTCTCTCCCAAGAAGCGACTTCATTCTTAAGTTCTTCGTTCTCAGCTAAAATAGAACTATAAGATAATTGAAGGGTGGCGTGAGAGCTCTCCAAAGCGTGCACCTTATCAGCAGAGGCTCGAAGATCCTCTTGTACTTTAGTCAAATTCTGAACTAGCTCCCCGGCATAAATTTCTTTTTGATTCAAAAGATCCTTCAATGCCCTGATCTCTTCACTAGCCTTGGATATTTGTTCAGAAAATGAAGACTCAAAGCGTTCCCTTTGCTTTTCTTCCTGACTTAATGAAGCCTTGATGACCCCCAGCTCAGAAGTGAGTGCTCGAACCTATTGTTCTAAGGTACTCTTGTTTTCTTGTAAATCTTCCACAGTAATCTGAGCACCATCAAATTGCTCCTTCCAATTAGCTGCTTCCAACTGAGAGTCACTTGCTACATTCTCTAAAAGAGGGATTCTGTTCACCAGCTCTGTGCCAATGAGATTGGCTTAAAGGAAAAAAGAGAAGGGGAAATGAGAATCCAAGAAGATAAGATTTTTTTAGAAAAGAAAAAGAAACCTTTAAAGTAGCATGCACAATATCATTCATCAAAGTCAGATTGCTATGGCTCTCTAGTTTTGTTTTCTCAATTGGGCCAATTAAAGGCTCGAACCAAACGCCTGCCTGTCCAGACTTTCTTAAAAGGCTGCTATCAGCTGGAACTTCAATAGTCACGCTCCTCATAGCAGCGCTTCTACTAGATGAACCTACCTCCATATGATGAACAATAGGTGGGGGAATTGACAAAGAAGGAGCGGAAGAAGAAGTCAAAATGGTAGAAGAAGGCAGGGAAATAGCTGGGGCAGGCAAAGAGGCAATATATGGTACGGGGGTTGAGAAAGAAGATAGGGGCACCTCATCTAGAACGGGCCCTAAGTCTCCACTACCAAAACCTCTAGAGAAAAGCCGATCAATAGATTCTTAAGTGTCATGGGGATCGTCATCTTCATCATAATCAGGAATAACAACTGGGGTAGCAATAAGCCCGAAAAGAGAAGGATGGGGTGAGGCATCAGCTTCACTATAAGAAATAACACGTCTTCTAGCACGTGGCCTTGACACTAGGGAACCTCCTTCTTCATCTTCTTCACAATCTTCTTCACAATCTTCTTCCTCGAAAGCTTTTCTCTTTGAAGAAGAAGAACCCAAGGCTAACTCTCGAGTTCTTTCTGAGGAGGCACCAAAAGAGGCACGGAAAGCCACGACTACATCAGCAGTAACCCCTCGAATGGAAAATCCTGATAAAAAGAAGGATGGCAAGTTAAAATACTAAATGAAAGTATTCATATACGGGAAAAATAAAACATAAACTCATACCATGAGTCTTTACTTTCCAACCATAACGGTTGGAAAGATTTTTCCAGGAACGACCGTCCATTGGAGCGATCTTTAACAATTTGTCTACCCAGCTACGAAAGTTGGACACAGTTTCCACAACTCCCATAGTTGCTGAAAACAAAAACAAAAGGGGGTGGCATTAAAGACGAAAAGGTACGAGAAGAAAAGTACGAAAAAGACATCAAACTTACGTGCAAAGTTTCACTTCTCAGGGAAGAGAATATTATCATTACCCACTAAACCAGCAGTGGGAGCAGCAACAAACCGAGTATACCAGCCGTGGTCTTTATCGTCTTCAGGACTTATTAAGACCCTCTTACTCCTAGCTGCTAAAGTAAAAATGCTATTGCGAAAAAGACTAGGGGAGTAGAGATGAATCAAATGGGAAAAAGTAAAGACAACATCTGCTAAATTGTTGAGATGCCTCAAGCAAGCAACAATCCTCCAAATAATTAGTTCAATTTGACCTAAACTGACATAAAAAAAGCGACAAAAATCTAGAATAACTGGATCAATGGCTAATTTAAATCCTAGAGTAAAAGGGTACGTATAAATAAAAGAAAATCCAATGATATAAGAAGTTATTCTTTGATTTGGATTAGGAATGATAATTGGAAAATCATCATCCCAATGACAATCTTTGCGAATTATAGGGATTAAGGTTCAGTAAGTTGAGAAGGATAAGCATTAACTCGATCTAAAGAGGCCACTTGGGTCCTGAGAGATTCCCTATCATAATAAAAAGAAAGGTCCATTGGAACTATTTCTTCTACTAAAGGTTCGCGTAAAGGCCCGGAAGGTTCTTTGCTTCTGGAAGAAAATCTTTGAGAATGTGAACCCCTAGTTCCAAGAGGGGCCAGAACTAGAAGACGGCATAGATGAGCTACCACAACGAACAGATCCTAGACTGTGAAGCCTACCACCACCGCCTCTTCTATGCCTAACGGGGGCATTGGGAAAGTTATCTAAAATAGGAGTTCTCCTAGGGTTAGGGTTTGGAGAAGCCATGACGAAGAAGATTGAAGTGAAGAAGAAGTGAATAAAAGATTTGAAAAATTAAAGTGCTCAATACGCTTTATGTGGTAAAAGACAAGGATATAAGCTATATTTATACTAGTGAGCAACCGTCAGAAGGAAAGAGTGCGGTGATGGAAAGTCCATAATATATGATAAGTGACACTTCGTGAACAGGGAAGCCGAAAAAGAAAGTCTAAGAAAGTGTTGCACAATTGTAAGACCAATAAGAAGATGACACGTGTTCAGCGCATTAAATGTAAGTAACAAATGAAGCATCAACTCTGTCAGAGCATTAATGGTGACAAAAATTCTCCTTTAATGGAATCTACTTCCCAAATATTCATGCTGATGAATAAATGGAAAGTGGGGGGACTATCTGTATTGGAAAATTTTTATTTATATATAAAGATGACGTGTCAAGACACATGGATTGGTCAAACGGTCAAAGAATTATGATTAGTCACGAGACATGGGTTGCAATAAATACGTGCAAAGAAAGATGGAGAGGCACAAGACATCGGTTAAGTAACACAGCGTTCGTACCTATTTAAGCCATTTGTATTCAAGAATCAAAAGGAATGAATCTGGCTATAGAAAGGAGTGCAGATGCAACATTTAAAGAGTAATAAGTACTGAATACGTTAGAGAAGATATTCCCTATGTAATGATTGTGTAACAGTGCATTTAATACAATTAATGTCTCATAATAGCCACACTATAATTAGAATAAACGGATATCTTCAAAAGAGGCTATAAAAAGGGAGATATAAGATCAGTTGTGGACACGAAATATTGGAGAATAATACTTTGATTCATTTAGTTCTTTCAATTATTATTTTGTTCTCCCTAATTACATCTATTCTTTACATTTCTTCAATTATCAGTAACCCGTGTTCTTCTTAATTCTAGCTTTGATTAAAATTCTATTTTTTGGTTAAACAGGATGGAGGAGGTAAATTTGAGAAGCAGAATACAACAAATCTTGTGAGATTCAGTGCACTTATGTAATCGGACAAAAATATCACTTACAACAATCTATTGTGCAAAACCTTTTCATTATATCTTCAATCATGTATTCGTTGACCAAGTGTGTATTAACGCAATCTGCATGATTAACCTTGTTTACTTTAAGATTAGTTTCGTTGATGATATAATCAGAACACGAAAGAAATAAATTGGCAAATTGCGGCCTGTTGATAATTGTAGCAATCAACTGTTTCACCGTGAATGACACGTGAAATTGCAGGTTGGTTTAATCAAAATTAAGTGGCCGTTTGGACATAAGAATTGTAAAATTCCAAAATATAGTGAAATTTTTTTTTAAGTGAAAATGGTAATTGAAATTTAGAGTTGTATTTGGACATGAGTATAATTATAAGTTGTCTTTGAAATTTTGTGAGTGATTTGAGTTAAAATTTTGAAAAATAGCTTTTTGGAGTTTTTTAAATTTTCAAAATGCATCTTCAACTGAAAATTGAAAATTTTATGAATAAAGTTGATTTCGAAAAGAAAAAAAAAAATTCTTGTATCCATACTGGCTCTAAGTATAAGTGGTGCTTATTTGAACATCTTTAGAAAGAAAGGAAATTTTTTAGTCTTTTTAAAATAGCACTGAGATTTGAGACACGTACTGAAAAAGAAATATTTCGAAACATGAATTTTTTTCTGAAACGTAACAATATAAAACTGAATATCTTTTTTGAATAACTTTGAAATACTTATCTCTTTATTTTCCGAAAATTATTATAGATAGTGTGGGACAAATCTGACATTAAAAGCAAATGGAGTGCTACTCACTTTAAACTTTACTCTAACAATTCAGACAATCAACTTATGCTTAAAGCCCAGTCCCACCCATTGTTAATTCCCACTCTTACGTTTTCTATTGTCCCTAATCCTTTTGTTGACAAACTAGGCTGGCAGAGGTGGCATTTGGCCTTTCTGAATGAGGGTTGGTTGAGGTGGGGTTTCAGTTTCAACCAGGACTAGAAAAGAATATCAAAGAATATTTCTACATCTTCATGATGTATTTTTGTAGCGAATATTAATATTATTTTGACATAAATAAACAAAATCTAAAGGGAAAACAATAAATTGGAATGAACTCCAGTATCCCAATAAATAAGGAGTCATTAAGTATGTGGAGTCCAAAAGAGCGTCATTACCAATTACCCGTGACCCACCTAGTATTCCTCCTCTCCCTCTCGGGCTAGAAAGAAAAAAGGTACGCAGCTCCAGCCAAAAGTTCACCCTTACTACTATCTTAATTATGTTTTTTTGCTCTTTAAATTCCTCTCTGTCTGTCTTACTTTGTGTTAGGGGAGTGAATAAGTAATTTTCTAGAAATTAAAGGTGTTTAATAATTTGCTATTACAGAGAGGAGGCCACAGGTCTATGGTGTCCTTGCTTTCTCTGCTCTCTCTGCAATTCAATCCTCAGCTTTTTTACTCTTCTTGGTTTCACCGCCGACACTTATTTACACCTCCACATCCCTATTTTCGCGGTTGTTGAGTTAGGTATGTACTCTTCTCTTCTTCTTCTTAAATATATATATATATATATATATATTCTACTGGTTTTATGTGCTCCATATTGGAAGACCATGAAAAATCGTAGATTATCTCAGTACTCTGATCGACTGCCGACGACAATAATTTGTACATATTCAATATTATTTTTTAAGATATAAACAATGGGTTTGGTTGGACGGATAACCGAAGAACTAGCTCCGCCATTGCCTCGACAGCGTCTTTTTTTTTTTTTTTTTTTAGAGAGAGAAGAGGTTAGGGGACTTTTCGTTAATACCATAATTTCTGCAATCTCTAATTCATGATGCTGATGCATGATAAAAATAACAATAATTGCATATCTTGGTATTGTTGCATTAATTTTTGGGTCTCAACACCATTGCAAAAGACAGAGGAAGGAGGTAGTTTATGGCAAAGCAAACCCAACCGCCGACCTTCTCTTTCTATCTTTTACAGTTTTTCTTTGGAGTAAAACACACTAACAAACGAGTTTACTGTTTAGAATTATACTATGAACTAACGGTGTAAAGTTATCAGATCACTTATATTGTAAGACAAGTAAACACTAATTGATTACGTAATAAAAATGGTAACTAACCTATTATAATACTCCCTCCGTTTCAATTTATGTGAACCTATTTCCTTTTTGGTTCGTGCCAAAAAGAATGACCTCTTTCCTTATTTGGAAATAATTTACTTTTATGCTATGATTTATAGCCACACAAAATATTTGTGCCTCATTTTACACCACAAGTTCAAAAGTCTTCTCTCTTTTCTTAAACTCCGTGCCCAGTCAAATGGATTCACATAAATTGAAACGGAGGGAGTATGTTAAAGCATACTTATGTAAAAATAAAATCTCACTAGTAGTGCATATTACTATTCGAATCCCTAAGAAAACCTATAAAAGGTAGTATTAATAACTTAAAAATATATGGCAAGTAATATCTTTTATAGAAAAAAGTTTATTACAGACTATCAGTGAACTAAATCATTTTCCTTTTACATCTTTTTTTGATTTCAATATAAAATTACAATAGCAAATGTGCAATCTATATTAATTAGACTAGCGATCAAACTCCAATATGTTTGTTGAAACACATCCATCAGGTAAAAGAAATGTCACTCAAATCTTTCAAATAAAAATATTACTGTAGTTCGAAAGTGTGTCCTAACTTTTGAGGTAAATAGTTGAAAGTTAAAGGTATAAAGTACTCCAATCAAATGGGTCCTGTTTGTAAAGATAGCGAGTTGAGCTTTCTGATTTTGTTTAGCTGTCTACATCATGTATTCATAATTGGCCAAATTACATTTAGGAAAAGAAATGTGTAAGCAATGAAGGAATACTAAAAAAATAACATCACTTTCCCATTTTCTAATATTCCCCTGCACCCAGATATGAGAGACAGCCCATGTTGAGAGATACCAACGACAAATAGTTCATGAATTAACTTTTATGTCCATATCTTTCAGCTTTTTATGTTTGAAAAGAGAGGAACAGTAAGTGCTATATTCATTGTATAACACCTAATTCCTGGCTACTGACATCTAATGGAGTAATTCTTATTAATGAAACAAGTCTATAAAGGGGAACACTGCATGTTTTTTGCATATGATAAACTACTGGAAACTCAGGCAATCTGGAACTCTAACCTGATTATCCACACTGTTAAACAAATACTGACGAACAACTATTTTACATTGTTTTTAACCCTTTCGGTTTTCACTTCTTCCTCCTCCAGTTCATGCAGTGTTTTCGTCTTCTAGATATTGCAGTGGGATTTTACTGGTTATGCTGCTGTTGTTGTTGTATTGGAAGAAAATATCACCATTTATTATATCGTAAGACTTGTTTTACATATCTTTTAAACTCAGCATGTGTAATTGTTTCTGGCTTTTTACTGAACAATTCTGAGTTTATTATAATCTACTGCAACAAATTTTCATTAGAAGGGGCTAAAAATGTCAATAATCTCATTGTTTTTTAACCTCTGCTAGAGGCTGGAGAATTCATGCAAGGTGTAGCCAATGGAAAGACGGCCAAAGAAAAGTGGTGAAAGAAAGGCAATTGAGAATGAAGAGCTTGTCAAATACATGTCAAGTTTGCCAAGTTACCTGGAAAAGGGGGGAAATCTGCAGGAGAAAGCTTTCAGTGTTGGCGTCCTAGATTGGCGTTTTCTTGAAAAATGGCGACACGAACATGTAAAAGAACCTTGTAGAACTAGTGGTTGTTCACCATCCACCAGCAATACCTTGTCAATTTCCTCAATGGAGGGATCTTCGTCAAATTCTAGCAGAGCCAGAAGCTGCTCTCCTGCTCGTCGGAGGATTCATCATCCTACATCACAATCTTATTATGCATCACCACCTAGAGGTAGTCGCCTTTGTTAGATTGTCTCACATTGATTAAAGGAATGGGTTGTTGTCTCCTTTCCTTAATGAGTTTGGACAATCGTTATCTCATGAGCTAGCTTTTGGGGTTGAGTTATACTCAAGTTCCAATTTCTTAACAGTCTTGATGTCAAATCCTTTTCAGGAAGTTATGTACAGTTGCAAAACCGAAAACCTGGCGTAGTTAAATCCCCGGAGATTGAGCAACTTGTCAGCAGGACATATCAGTCTTTTGATGAGTATCCACAAAGAAATATGCAAGAACTCGGCAATGCTCTACTCCCGCGGAGGACTCCTCATGTTAGGAGATCACTTGATGGAGAGACTGAGACGAAAACATCACGTTCCAAGGGAAAGATGAAAATCCAAGATAGAGAATGTTTATCGAAAGGATATTTTGATGATTTTGATTGCATAGAGAAACATAAATCAAATGTCCTTCAAGTACCAGAACCTGGCCAAGAAACTAACAGCTGTACAACTTTCTGCCCACCTGATTCAGTAGTGAGAGACCAGAGCGCAGTGAAATCAAGCAGACGGAGCTTTTCTTGTGGATTTATATCTGCATTCTACCATGGACAGTCCTCTTCAGATATCTCTAGTTCCAGCACCCTTCCTCATGATGCTGATGAGTCGAAGATGGGACAAGTGAGTCCAATAGATGCAAAGGATAGTTGCCCTTCATCTAAGACAATTCAGCCTTCAGCATATTCAGGAAAAAAAATGTCCAGCTCACCTGGAACCAATTCCAAACAAGAGAAGAAATCAACTGCAATGCTTAACAATCCAACTACACTTAATTCCGCAGAATCTACAAAAGTCAGAAATTCCTCTCCAACTCGTCGATTTAGCATGGCAATGGGAAGGATTGGCCAGATTTCAGGTATAAAAGATATGATCACTGGATCACAAGGTGTCAAATGGCCTGCAGAACAATCTAGTCCAAATAAAACTCAAAGCTCGTCCTCACTTGATACAGGCTGCGATAAATCAGGCACCACTGGCCGAGCCAGGACTAGTCCTTTGAGAAGGTTGCTAGATCCACTGCTGAAGCCAAAGACAGGCAACTCTGATCATGTTAAATCTTCAACAAGACGTGGTGAATCTCCTACGAAACGCTCATTGAAAGTGAAATTGGATTTAAAGGGCTGTAAAACAATTGATATCGACGATCCACGTTCTAATGGCACATTTGTGCCATCAAGATTGCAAGCTCTCCTCCAAGTAGCTATGAAGAATGGTCTTCCTCTATTCACATTTGCAGTTGACAATGAAGTTGACATTTTAGCAGCCACAATAAAGAAACTTAATTCGAATTTGAAGGATTACAGTTGCTGGATTTATACTTTCTTCACCGTTCGTGAAACAAAGAAAAAGAGTGGAAGTTGGTTAAATCAAGTAGAAAAAGACAGAAGTCATGGAATTATGCCTAATATCGTTGGAAAGATGAAGGTTTCTGATGTTCCATTCTCCGAATTGAACAGGCAGAAACTTGACTCAAAGTTTAGGAAGAGGGAGTTTGTTTTGTTTGCTACAGATCAGAAAGCATCTGACCTTCAGGCAAACGATGAGCTTGCAGCTATTGTTGTCAAATTACCCAATAGAAGCACCACTTGTCCTAATGGAAGTGACCATCAGAATAGCAACTGCAATAATATTTCAACTTCTTTTGAAGATCTTAACATGACAGTTATCCTTCCTGGTGGTGCACATAGCGTACCAAGTAAAGGCGAGCCTTCTTCACTGATTACCCGATGGAAGTCAGGTGGATCGTGTGATTGTGGTGGCTGGGATTTAGGCTGCAAACTAAGACTACTTGTGAATCACACTAATCATCGAAGGATATCCAGTTGTTCCAAACCCGAACTTACTGCTGCAAGATTTGAACTTTTATTCCAGGTTATGATCTTCTACATAACTACAGATTATCCAACTCAAGTTTCACAGTAATTTCCAATGTCTAATACACCATTGTGAAACCTTTTTGTTCTTATTTGGCAGGGGGAAGCACGGGACAGTAAGCCCGTCTTCAGCTTGTCCGCATTCAAGGATGGCATATTTTCAGTTGAATTCAGTTCTTCTCTGAAGGTTCTACAAGCATTCTCCATTTGTATAGCAGTTTTAAATGGTAGAAATGAAGAAATCTTGAATATGCAAACTTGATTGCTGAAAAATTCTTCGGAAGTAATCAGTAGATCCAGAGGGAGCCCAAGTGGAATTTCTTGCCAAATTTTTCTCAATTCCTTCACTTGGAAAGGTGTAAGTGACTTGCTTTACCAAGCATGGGGAAACATCAAACCAAAGGCTCTACAGTTCTTTTAACTATAGCTCAGCTTGTAAAAAGTAACGATGAACAGGTTAAATATCAGTCGGTGATTGATAAAGTGAATTGCCATGAAGTCGAATAAGGCTCATCACCAAATGAAGCAATTGTAATTTGGTGTTGCAAGACGCAAGTGTAGAGGAATAAGTATTACTAAGGGTGTATCAGCATATGAATATATAGAAGATATTTCAATATTCCACTACTTCTTGATAGCCTTAGTTATAGCATCCAAAGGCAACTAGAGATGTTTATACTTAGACCACATTAATTAATTAGTATATGAATAAAAATATATTACTTGACAATGGTTTAGGTTGGACAATTAACCATGCTCTACTCTAAAATTCATAGCAAAACACACGTAGTTAAAAGAACTTAATTTGTTGTTCCTTAGAATTAGAGTAACTATACTTGATATATGTATTGGGGAAAATTGTCACCATAAATGAATGGTGACTAGCATGACACATGGCATAAACAATAGGTGATAATTGGTTTAAGAATTATAGATTGGTTCGGACAAAAAAAAAAGAGGCACAATACAAAAGGACAAAAGGGAGGTACGAGACAGAAGGTTAAAAAAGGTACGAGATAAGAGGCTCAGCAACTTCGTACCTATTTAAGTTCAATTACCTACGAGCAATGGGAAGAATAATGAACCGGGCTAAAGAAGAAGGTAGAAATACAGCATTTCAAGAGTAATAAATGCTGGAACCGTTAAGGAATATTTTTATTCAATGTAATGATTATGTAACGTAGCATTTAATGTCATTAACTATTCATAATAGTCCCATTATAACTTAGATGTAACGGACATTCCTAAAGATTCCCAAAAAGATCTATAAAAGGGGAAATATGTAATCAATTGACACACAAGTTACTATTGAAATACACTCTGATTTACTAGCTTACACATTTGAATACTTCTAAATTCTCTTCTTTATTTGCTTTTTTCGATTATCAGTAACCCGATTCTTCTAAATTCTAGTCAAGTCTTAAATAAATTGGTTCCGTTACCGGGAATTTGATAATTAATTTTGTTTCTACTTGATTTCCTTGTTCATATCAATCATGTCAAGCAACAATGACAACACCTAAGGACATCCAGAAATTCAAACAATCCAACAACTTCAAGGAGATTCTCCACGAGGCTCTCCACGACGATCTCGTGAAGTCACTTCTAATAGATCTCATACATATGGACAGGCCCAATTTGACAATGTTGAAAACATGAATGAGGCATTACAAAAAATAATTGCCTCTCAAGTCAGTAAAGCTCTTCGAGCTTTCGTTAGTCAATTACCTGCTGCTCCAACCACGCCAAATCCAAACAATAATACTTTAGAGAACTCCCATTCTGGATTGGTTAATTCAGACAGCGGTGGAACTCCTAGTGAAACGCAAGAAGGAGATCCAGGTAATCCAGTTAATTCTGATTTGCAAAATCTCGTACTAACTTTGTAGAAACAACTTAAGGAACAAAATGAGCGCATAAAGCAAATACCTGGAGTTCCGCCCGTGATCAAAGGATTATACATAGACAAATATTCTCAACAACCATGGAAGCCAAGTGCAGCCCCCTCCCTATTCCAAAGAAATTTAAGATGCCTGATATTCCAAAGTACGATGGTACATCGGATCCACGAGATCACGTTGCCGCATTCACCACAGGTGTTAAAAGAAATGATTTGACTAAGCAAGAGATTGAATCGGTCTTAGTCAAGAAATTTGGGAAAACACTCACTAAAGGAGCATTAACCTGGTATTCTCTTTTACCTGAAAATTCTACAAATTCATTTGCTGAGCTTGCAAATTTGTTTATCAAAGCATATTCAGGAGCTCAAAAAGTTGAAAAAAGAATGGAAGTCATCTTCAAAATCAAGGAAGGAGATTCCGAGTTACTTGGAGAGTTCGTGGATAGATTTCAACGAGAAAGAATGAGCTACCGCGGGTACCTGACAATTGGGCAGCCATAGCCTTTGCTAGTAATCTGAACGAAAAGAATTCAGAAGCCACGAGGCGACTCAAAGAAAGCCTTCGAGAATTTCCAGCAACAACGTGGAATGATGTCTGCAATAGATACAGTACAAAGATGAGGATTGAAGAAGACATCATTTTACGGCATAAAACTGACGAGAAAACAAGCTCGAGGCATGTAGAAAATGAAAGAAGATCTGGTAAAAACAGGTACGAGCCTTATATAGGACCTGCGGGAAAAGACTCAAGGTCAAAACAAGAAAGGTACGATCACAAACCTAGACACAGGGAATCAGACTCCTCTTCAAGGTCTGATAATAATCGAAGTACACGAGGACAGCGAGATGATGGTGGGAGTTTAAAGGCAAGATTTGGTGGTTACAATTTTAATGTAAGCACCTCTGAACTCATGGCTATTTTAAGAGGCATGGGAGATAAAGTACGGTGGCCGAAGGAGATGAGGTCAAACCCAAGCAGACAAAACCCCGATCATTAGTGTGAATTCCATAACGATCACGAACATAAAATTGCAAATTGTAGGTTTTTACAAAGTGAGGTGGATCATTTGTTAAAGAAAGGATACCTCATGAGTTATTTAGTGAGAAAGGTAAACAAGAATATATGAAAAATAGACAGGAGCCCCCGAAGCCACCCTCACTTAAACGGACAGCCAATGTTATAAGAGGAGGAGAAGATATCACGATGTCTCATATACCACAGCCAATAAAATATACAAAATAACAATCACTCATGGAAAACAGCTACGCCACGTTCTGGAAGAGGAGAATATCATGTTCAATGATGCGGATGCTGAAGGCCTCCTGACTCCACATAACGACGTACTGGTAATATCCTTACTCGTACATGATACTAACGTGAAACATGTTTTGATTGATCCAGGCAGTTCAGTGAATATTATTCTGATACGAGTGTTGCGCGAGATGAAAGCTGAGGACAAATTATTTCCAAAAGCGCATACCTTATCAGGATTTGATAACTCTAATGTCATAACCAAAAGTGAAGCGATTCTTACCACGTTTGCAGAAGGTGTTGTCAAAGATACCAAGTTCCAGGTCATAGATATGGAAATGGCTTATAACATGATCCTTGGAAGGCCATGGATCCATGATATGGATGTCTTACCGTCAACTTTACATCAAGTTATTAAATTCTCATCACCATGGAGGATTTCTCAAATCAGAGGCGATCAACAAACATCCAGGAGTATTAACTTCGTTGCAGATTCAATTGTTCAAGGTGAAGTCAAATAACAATTACATGATTCAGTTGAGGAGGGTATAATGTCAACCTTAACTAAACAAGGAAAAACAGACTTGGATTCAAGGCCTTACACTATTCAAGAACCAGAGGAAAATGAGAACATTAAAACAACGATCAAAGAGTTAGAGGCTGTGGTTTTATTTATACACTGGCCCGAGAGGAAAGTGTATATAGGAGCAAATCTCAGCCCGGAGGTAAAACGTAAGTTAATTGAATTTTTAAAAGCTAAAGCAGATTGTTTTGCTTGATCCCATTCTGACATGACAGGGATACCGCCGGAGGTCATGACTCATAAATTGAATGAAGACCCATCATATCCCCCAGTTAAGCAAAAGAAACGAAAGCAAGGAGCTTTCAAGAATCAGGTAATTCAAGAAGATGTTCAGAAATTGCTCAAATTAGGATCAATTCGTGAGGTAAAGTATCCTAACTGGTTGGCTAACACTGTTGTGGTTCCTAAGAAAAATCGTAAGTGGTGTGTTTGTGTGGATTACACAAATCTTAATAAAGCCTGTCCGAAAGACTTTTTTCCTTTATCGCATATAGATCAGTTAATTGATGCTACTGCAAGACATGAACTATTAAGTTTTTTAGATGTATACTCAGGTTATAACCAAATCAAAATGGTTCCAGAAGATGAGGAAAAAACGTCTTTTATAACGGACAGGGGGACTTATTGTTATAAAGTAATGCCCTTTGGTCTTAAAAACGCTGGTGTGACGTATCAGAGGTTAGTTAATAAAATGTTTCAAGAGCATTTAGGTAAGACCATGGAAGTGTATATAGATGACATGTTAGTTAAGACTCAACATTCAGAGGATCATATATCACATTTGTCCGAAACATTTAGAATTTTGCGAAAATATAATATGAAATTGAACCGAGAAAAATGTGCATTTGGTGTGGCATTAGGAAAATTTTTGGTTTTCTTATTTCTAACCGTGGTATTGAAGTAAATCCAGCCCAGATTAAAGCTATTGAAGAAATCCCTGATGTACTTACGAATTAAAAAGAAGTTCAAAGACTGACAGGGAGGATCACAGCCTAGGGAAGATTCATTTCAAAGTCTTCAGAAAAGTGTTTCAATTTTTTCTCAACCCTTAAAAAGCAAGATCGCTTTGAATGGAACGAGGAATGTCAATAAGCACTTAGGAATTTGAAGATGTATTTATCAAATCCACCCCTATTAGCAAAACCAAAGGCTGGCAAAAGGCTTTTCATCTACCTTGCTGTTTCAGAAGTTGTGGTAAGTGCTATTTTGGTTCTAGAAGAATAAGGTAAACAATCTCCTATTTATTATGTTAGTAAATCTTTGTTAGATGCAGAGACACGGTATCCACAATTAGAAAAATTAGCACTCGCTTTAATCATAGCATCTAGAAAATTGAGGCCGTATTTTCAGTGTCACCCTATTGCTGTAGTAATTGCATATCCCGTACGTAATATACTGCATAAACATGAATTATCAAGAAGGTTAGCTAAATGGGCTATAGAATTAAGTGAGTATGAAATCACATATCTACCTAGAACAACCATAAAATCCCAAGTACTGGCAGATTTCGTGGTTGTTTTTAGCCAAGTGATGCAATTAGAAGCTGAAAAAGAAGTTCAGGTACTTAATGGAGCAAATCCAGGAACACGGAATTTATTCACTGATGGATCGTCTAACATTAAAAGTGCAGGGTTAGAAATTGTTTTAGTACCACCTACGGGTGAAACTATTAGGCAAGCTATTAAATGTCACTCCCTAACTAATAATGAAGCGGAGTATGAAGCTGTGGTTGCAGGTCTAGAATTGGCACGAGAACTTGGGATAAGTCAGGTGGTGATCAAAAGTGATTCTCAGCTTCTGGTTAATCAAATGATGGGGACTTACATAGCCAGGGAGGCAAGGATGCAACAATACTTGGAAAAGGTAAGGGAACTAATAAAGCAGTTCCAGACTTGGAAGGTCATCCAGATACCAAGGGATGATAATGTTGAAGCTGACGCCTTAACGAACCTTGCATCCGCAGCTAATATAACAAACGATGCCAACGCCTCGGTTATACATTTATTTCACTCAGTTCTCGAACCTGATAAGAATGAGGTAAATTTTAATAATCTAACTTGGGATTGGAGAAATGAAATCGTTGCTTTTTTACAGTATGGTACCGTTCCTGATGACAAGAAAAAAGCATATGCACTTCGTAAAAAGGCAGCTCGTTACTGTTTAAACCAAGGTAACCTTTATCGAAATATGTTTGGTGGCCCCTTAGCAAGATGCCTTGGACCTTCTCAAATGGAATATGTAATGAGAGAAATACATGAAGGACATTATGGAAACCATGCAGGAGGAAGATCACTGGTAAGAACTTTGATCAGCGCAGGATATTACTGGCCCAAAATGGAAGAAGAAGCAGCGAGCTTTGTGGCTAAATGCGATAAATGTCAGAGATACGGTAATAATATGCACTGACCTACTGAGTTATTACATCCGATTGTTGCACCATGACCGTTTATGAAATGGGGAATGGACATAGTGGGACAATTACCTCAAGCTAAAGGACAGGCAAAATTTTTACTCGTACTTACTGATTATTTTACTAAATGGGTAGAGGCTGGAGCATTTAAACAGTTACGAGAAAAAGAAGTCAAGGACTTCATTTGGCGTAATATCATTTGCTGGTTTGGTGTACCAAAAGAAATTGTATGTGACAATGGTCCTCAATTTATCGGAGCTCAGGTCACGGAATTTTTTCAAAGTTGGCAAATAAAAAGGATAACATCAACACCATACCATCCAGTAGGGAATGGACAGGCGGAATAAAAAAACAAAGCTATCATTAATAATTTAAAGAAGCGATTGGAGGAATCAAAGGGTAATTGGCCTGAAGTCTTACCTAGAGTTTTATGGGCATATTGTACAACCACGAAAACAAGTACAGGTGAGAGACCCTTTTCTTTGGTTTATGGGGCTGAAGCACTAATCCCGGTTGAGATAGGAGACCCAAGCACGAGGTTCTCACAAGCAACGCAAGAGTCCAATGATGAAGAGATTCGGGTCAATTTAGATCTGTTGGAAGGCAGGAGAGAGGTTGTGTTAATAAGAATGGCCGCACAAAAGCAAGTGATCGAACGATATTACAACAGGAAAGCACATTTACGATATTTCAATATTGGGGACTTCGTGCTTAAAAAGGTTTTTCAATCTACAACGGCAGCCAACGCAGGTAAACTAAGTCCAACTTGGGAAGGACCCTATAGAATTCATGATATTGCAGGAAAAGGAGCATATGAGTTGGAGACAATGGACGGGAAGATACTTTCTTCGCATTGGAATGCTGTTCATTTAAAGAGATATTACTTCTAAGGGGCAAACACATGGTCAGGTATCATTATGTTAGATTTTATTTTTTGAATTATTAAAAATTTGACTAACGATTTTAGATGATAGGCAAAACGCTTACCCGTACTAAATGATGAGTCACGACCTGTAAGGCAAAAATGGAATACACTAAAATTCCTGTCCTAAGGTTACAATTAATCTGATAGAAACATACACGGGTAAAGCAGTCTTCATCTATAATCGTACCCCCAAGTCCCGTATGTATTTCCTTTTCAGGAAAGGGATCAGGTGAAGGAAACTATCAAGTGCTCGAGGCTTCATACTTCAACACTCAAACACTTGGGGGACTACATAATATATACAGCCAAGTGTACGTAAAAGGCAAACAAGATTGAGGAAAAATCAAGCCTAAGAAGAAAGCGGAGTGGAAGTTAATGGAGTTTTTCCAATTAAAGGACGATCGAAATGGGATTCTTTTATTAAAAGATTCATAGTCGCCACTTGGGAGATTTATGGTGTCCCAAGTCACCGGTTCGAATCCCGAATCGAGGAAAGGGTTTGACTCTGTATTACAGGCGCGAACCAGAAATCCGAGTAAGGTATNTGGTCGCTCGACTGCTATGTTTGGCTAACATCTGATTTTAATACATGTTAAACCTATAGTGTAATTTTAGAATTATTTACCGCTTTAGTCAATTTTAAAGAAAGTGAACGTCATTTAAGAACGTGTTTTTGGATCACGTCACATGAAATGCACTCGTATCCTCGGCACATTCTTATTCAACGTTTTGGGATTTGAATTTGGGTCGCATGAAATGCACACCCGTATTTAAGAAAGTAAAATCATTAAAAGCGTGCCTAAAGTGGCTAGCTTATTATTATCTTTGCGAGAGGCCGTGAAATTCACTAAACGGCACGCCCGGATTCTAAGTATTTTGATATAAGCATTTAATGAGGGCCCCGCAATTTATATATTTTGTTCGGCGAGGCTCGTCTCACTTTTATTTAGAGGCCGGTCCTAAAGTAACTATGGTTTTCTACTTAATATTGTCTCTAAAAGGACCCTAATTAATTGATGTTGTAAAATCTGGGCCTCAAGTTCAAGTCTGGATTCAAACAAAAGGGAAAACCTTTTAATTTGAACCTGCTACTTAACTTGAAAGCCCAATTTTATACTAGACTTCAGGTGTTTAAACGTCAGGTAATGAATTAAAAGTCTTAACTACGATCAAATATAGCCAGACTTTGGGCCAAGCATTTGGGCCCAACATTAGTAAATCAGAGTCCGGCTGTTGACTAGGTACAATCCAGCCTTGGATGCAATATGGAGATATAAATGAGCTTCGAATGAAATTAAGCCCAATGATGTACTCACAGCACAAATTACAATGGCAAACATGCACTCAATGCAGAACAGAGAGTTGATTAACAGTTTCAAGTTTTGATTTACGTTTTAAACTGATTAACTGAATCAATTCATTTTATTTGGCATGTATTTTTGACCCAAAAAACAACTGCCATGGACTAATTATCTGAAATAAAAAACAACTGCTGAACTTGCCTAATAAAGGAAACGGGCATCTGAGCATCTGTAGCATACTGGATAACACTCGAAATTCATATTGAAGTTCATTGATAACAGATAACACACGAGACCTTGGTTTTGAGTTTATCAAGCTATGAATTCATTAACTGAACCCAAGCTCTTCAACAGCATTCATGCTTACGACTATCCTGATATGGAGTATAAATACTAGTAAACAAACTCAAAGTTATTTATTAATTGCAAGAGATCAAACTACTCAAGAATTAGACTACTGAAATAGAATGAAACAGATAAGACAATTCATGAATTCATCAGTCCATAATAAGGCAGTACAATCCACACAATCCAGTTTAGTATACAAATGCAGATTCAATAAAGATTCCTGAAACTAGTTGCAATACAAATGCAACTTCAGTAGAAACGAAAAATAGTGCACTTCATTTCATGTCCAACTTGGAGATTACACGACATGTACCTGGAATTAAGTCACAAGGAGAAGAAGAATAAGAATCAGCAGCAGCAAATGGCAAAGCAGCAGTTCAGATCTAAGCTCACAACCCAACAACCAATATCAAAATCAATCCAAAATTGAAATGTGAAAACACAGCACCAATGTCAACCAAATAGACTCGGATAAATCCCAAATTGACCAAAATTAAACCCAGGAAGAACTTCTGAAACTTACAGCAACTAGAAATTGAGCTAAGAGATGAAAATCAACAACTAACACTAAAAATCAATCTAGAAATGCAATATAACAGTATTTTTTGGTTTTTCTATAGTATTTTCTGTTTGTTTTTGGATTTTTGGGGCAGGATCTCAAATCTAAGAGAGGATTTTGAACTTCTAAGGATTTGAAATTCAAGTTTTAGGCTCAGATTTGCAGAGAAGGTTTTGGGGGAACTTTTGGGGCTTCAAACTTTTCTTTTAAGGCAAAGAGAACTGCCTTATATAGGCAAGCTAAGGGCATCTCAGATTTTAGACCTTTACCAATTGGTCCCTCTTTTAAATTTCAGGTTTACCCAACTAGTCCCTTATTTATTGACTTGCTTCTCAAGTAGCTGCCCTAAGTTATTAATATTTCAATTGGAGTCCTATTTTAGAAGATCCTAGAAGGTTCTAGATTTACCTATAACATTAGTTTCTACCTAGGAATCCCTATTTTACCCTTCAATTATTCTGAAATTTAATAGACTAGTCTGACCAAACCCCAGCCCTTTTTGCTGACCAAGGTTAACTAACTAAAAGTATAGACTCTTCAGCTATGACCACAATAATTCCAAAGACTCTAAAATTGAATTGCTGAATCCAATTGACACTTAATCGAGACCGGAGATTAGTCTACTTATCCAATTATCAGTTACACTAAATCAACATTAGACTATACTAAGGCTGAACAATGAAAGGTAAAAATTAGAAAATTTTAATAGAATCAATCGCAACTAAGTACAAACTCAAACCAATAAAAATCATGAAAAGAAACCAAAATTAAGCCGAGACAAAAAACCAAAATAGACCAGCATCAGAAAATTATTAATCACCAGAGGAGAAACCCTAACGACTTAGAATGAACAGTCAAACTATACCTAAATTAAAGACATACACTATTAGTTATTGAAGAATCAAAACTCAATGAATCATGAACAAATATGAACAGAGAAGGATTACTAGCGGAAAAGACAAAGAAAGAAGAAGGAAAGCATGAACGAATTAAAGGAAAAAAACCATGTTAAAACTAAAAGAAGCTCACCCGTTCAAAGTTGAGTGGGACTGAAATATCAAAATAGTGCTAGACGTTCATCCTTTTCCCAAAAACAAACGAAAGCATCATTTGAGGACCTAAATCATCTCTGGACTTGCAAGGTTGGGAAAAAGTCGGACACCTTCGAGCATCTAGGGTTCTGCCCTTCTCAGATTTGAAATTCGAGAACATGCAGGAGGATTTGGAGGGAGATGGCCAGGGATTTGGAAAGAGGGACACGAGAAGAGCATGTGGTTTAAAATTGGGGTCATTTGGTGGTGGCGCCACCGTGGGCGGCGGAGGCAGCGTCACTATTTTTGGATATTCGAAGAGCTGGGATAGGAGTTGAAGGAAAATATGGTAGGATTTCCGGCCGGCGGCTTGCGACGGAATTTGGTGGTGACATTACGGGGGTTCTGAGACGACGATGAGAGGGGGGTAAGGTATCCGACCATCTTATATTAATTTCAACCTAGTTCTGAGCCGTTGGATCATGTATCCTCGACGGCTCAGATCTAATATAGCAAAACGACGTCGTTTCTCTTAAGGGGGGGTAGGCCGGGTCTCGGGAACGGGTTTGGGCTTAATTGGGGTGGGTTTTAAGGGAAAATCATTTGGGCCTGATCATTGAATCAGGGATTGGCCCAAAATGTTGGTATTCTAGCATGACCAAATATTTATTCCCTTCTTTTCTTTTTCCTTTCATTTTATTTATTTTCTTCTTTTTGTTTCTTTTCTTTTCTTCCTTTTTTTTGTTTTTATTTATCTTTTCTAATTTTTACTAAATGCAAAAAATTTTAAAATAAAGACCCAAATTGACTCTAAAATTATACTACCTAATTTTCAAATACACTAATTCCTAATTTAAATGCAAACTAAGACAAATTAAAAGTATAAATGCAAAAGAATTATTTTTGTTATTTTCTTCTTTGTAAAGTAACTTAATTACTAAATAATCCTAAAATGTGAAATTAAATCCTAAATAAATGCCAAGTGTATTTTTGTATATTTTCATATGAACTAGAATGCGCAAATAAAATACAAACAATTAATTAAAAAATAAAACAAAACTCGTAAAATTTGCGAAAATAATGAAAGAAATTATTTTGTTTGAATTTTTGGGAATAATTCACTTAGAAAAAAATCACGTGCTCACACCTATTTCTTGTATCGTATAAAAAATACCATTATGAAGTTGAGACGTCTTCTTCATCAAGTGTCAAAATATAAAAGGGTCCTCTTTTATGAAACTCATGTCATTTAACCATGAGGATAACAAAAGCATTTTTAGGAAATCAAAATGCAATTTATTCTTTAAGTCCTTAAAGATAAAAGGCATGAATAAAACAAATGGAGGTTTAGAAACGAACTTCTTAATATTTTAAAACTAAAGACCAAGTATAAAACTTGGTCATCGAAATTGTTCATACAAAAAGTGCCCCTTAAACAAAGCTTGGGGACTTAAACTCTTAAACTTCTAGCCAGAAGTTTAGTTACAAAAATTGTCACAAGAAACCAAAAACTTTGAACATGGATTTCCAAACTGGCACCTGCAAAAAGGGAAATTTCATATTACAAAAATTCTTTAAGAAGGAAGAATTGAAGAAAGATCATCAACGGGCTCAACTGCAATTGCATCATCAACAGCTAAAGATTGATCTTCAGTCACAGTAGTGTCAGCATACATGGACAAGATTTCAACGTGACTAGCAGCAATAGGTGTGGGTGAACTTAAGGAAAGTGCAACACTTGTGGCAATCTCAACAGACACAGGGACTTCAAATGCAGTAGACATGGGGACTTTAGAAGCTTCAGCTACGGGAGTTCCAACCAAAGGAGTTTCAGTTACGAGAGGACCAGTCTCGGGAGATGAAAAATCTTGTGGCTTCTGTGTTTGCTCAATAGTTTCATTCACCTTAGCCAATTTAGATTCAAGGTCGAAATTTTCTTGGCTCATCTCTACCAAGGTATCACACCGAGATTTTAGAAAAGTCCAACTCACTTCAATATTGGATGACTCCTCGAGAAGTTCATATTCTTTCTCCAAGGCAATAACCTCACTCTTGAGTTCCTCATTCTTAAGTAAAACTGAATCATAAGATGATTGTAGTGAGGAGTGAGAATTTTCCAAGGCGTGGATCTTGTCTGCAGAGGCTCGCAATTCTTCTTGTTCTCGAGAAAGCTCTTGTACTACCTCTCCTACATGCATCTCCTTTTGAGTCAACAAAGCTTTTAAGGCTCTATTCTCCTCAGTAACCTTGGACAACTGCTCCAAAAAGGAAAATTCAAGAAGTTCTTTTTCCTTCTTAGACTGGTCTGAAGCAGCCTTAAGCGTTGCCAATTCAGAGGTTAGAATTTGAACTTGTTTTTCCAAGAAACTTTTTCTCGTCTCTAAATTTTCCATATCAATCTGTAAGCTCTCGAACTGGCCCTTCCAATTGTTGGCCTCCAATTGAGAACCTCGGGCAGCTTTTTCTGCATCATGAGCAGTCTTCTCTAGGTCACGAGCCAATTTCTCTAAAAGAGGAACTCGATTCATAAGTTCGGTACCAATGAGGTTGGCCTATTCATATAAATAAACAAAAAAGGGAGATAAGGTTATGGCTCCCAAAGCAAAAGTCTTGATAAAACAATAAACTAAAGAATACCTTCAAACTGGTATGCACAATGTCATTCCGGAGAGTCATATTACTATGACTCTCAAGTTTAGCTTTCTCAATAGGCCCAATCAGAGGTGCGAGCCATGTGTCAGCTTGCCCAGACTTCCTTAAAAGGCTGCTATTAGCAGGAACTTCAATGGTCACGCTCCTCATAGCGGAATTTCTACTTGAGGAACCCACTTCTGTGTGATGAACTACGGGAGGAACGATTATTGAAGAAGGGGTAGTAGAGGAAGAGGAAAACAGAGAAAGATCATCCAGAACCGGTCCTAAAGGTCCACTACTAAAATCACTGATAAAAAGCTGGTTTATGGAATCAAGAGTATCAGACGGAGGAGAGATATCATCAACGGGAATGATCACTTGATTAACAACAGACTCGGAAAGAGGTAGGGTGGGAGACACATCAGCCTCATCTTCAGAGACAATATGTCTTCTGGATCGTGGTCTCGTTATCAAAGAACCCTCACCCTCTTCTTGAGAATCATCTTCTAAGATCGATTTTCTTTTCTCAGATCTCGGAGCTATATCTTGATCCGCAGATCCCAAGAATATATCTTGCTCACGAGATGCCAAAACAGCCTCAAGAATAACTCTTCGAGTGGCAAAACCTGAGAAAAAGAAGGTTAAAAGCCATGACAACGAGGATAATTAAACATAGGTAAGGTAAAAGACAAGAATTCTCACCATGAGTTTTTGATTTCTAACCATAACGACTGGAGAGGCTTTTCCACGTTCTACCTTCCATTGGAGCAACTTTCAATAACTTTTCTAGGGGAATAAAGGTGAATTAAGTGGGAAAAAGTAAATTCCACATCTGCTCTTTTAGCGGGATGCCTCAAGCAAGCAACAACTCGCCACACTATTGGTCCAATTTGACCCAAGCGCACGTCGAAAAAACGACAAAAGTCTAGAATGACCGGATCAATGGCCGGTTTTAAACCCTAGAGTGAAGGGGTAGGTGTAAACAAAGGAATAGTCTATTAAGTAAGAGGTAATTCTTTGATTTGGATTAGGGATAATAATAGGAAAATCTTCAGCCCAATGACATTCCTTTCGCATTACGGGTGCTAAAACACTTGTAATTTGAGTGGGATAGGGATCAGCCCGGTCTAATGAGGCAACTTGAGTTTTTAAAGATTCTCTATTGTGATAAAAGAAAAATTCAGTGGGGATTATTTCATCCACCAAGGGTTCACGCAGTGGCTCAGAAGAATCCCTATCTCGAGAAGAGCTCCTCTGAGAGTGCGAACCTCTGGACCCAGAAGAAGGGCCAGAACTATAAAGGGGAGTTGAAGTGCTACCACGAACAGAACCTAAGTTGCGTAATCTACCTCCTCTTCTATGCCTTATCAGAGCATTAGGGAAGTTATTCAGAATGGGAGTTTTTCTAAGGTTAGAACTCGAAGAAACCATGGATGTAAATGTTGAAGCAAAGCAAGAAATAATTCGAAGTAAAAGTGTTCAATACGCTTTACGAAGAACAAGACAAAAGGAGGGGTTATATTTATACTATTGAGAAAAAGTACGATGATGAAGGAACCGCAATGAAGATAATTTATACTTCATAAAAAGTGAAGCCGGAAAGCTTAAAAAAGTGTTACAAAACAGTGTAACCAATGAGGAAGCAACACGTTTCTAGTGCATTAAAAAGAAGTGACGGTTAAAGCGTCAACTTTGTCAGAATATTAATGGTGACAAAAATTCTCCTTTAATGAATTTCACTTCCCAAATATTCAAACTGATGAATATATGGAAAGTGGGGGGACTATCTGTATTGGGAAAAATTGTATGCATAAATGAATGGTGACGTGTCATGACACGTGGCATAAACAATAGGTGATAATTGGTCTAAGAATTATAGACTGGTTCGGACAAAAAAAAAAAGGCACGATACAAAAGGACAAAAGGGGAGGTACGAGACAGAAGGTTAAAAAAGGTACGAGATAAGAGGCTCAACAACCCCGTACCTATTTAAGTTCAATTACCTACGAGCAACGGGAAGAATAATGAACCGGGCTAAAGAAGAAGGTAGAAATACAGCATTTCAAGAATAATAAAATCTAGGAACCGTTAAGGAATATTTATATTCAATGTAATGATTATGTAAGGTAGCATTTAATGTCATTAGCTATTCATAATAGCATCATTATGACTTAGATGTAACGGACATTCCTAAAGATTCCCAAAAAGATCTATAAAAGGGGAAATATGTAATCAATTGAGACACAAGTTACTATTGAAATAAACTCTGATTTACTAGCTTACACATTTGAGTACTTCTAAATTCTCTTCTTTATTTGCTTTTTGGATTATCAGTAACCCGATTCTTCTAAATTCTAGCTTTGACTAAAAAGTCTATTTTTTTGTTAAACAATATACACATTGTATGAAGAAAAAAAAACTTATCCGTACTCATATTTGCACCGAACAAGTAAATGTAAGGTATATATTTTGCGTAGAAATTTTTTTGCATCTAATTATAGCTATACGATATGTTTTTGCGTTAGTTATGTTAAGTTATTTAGTTAACATAAATATGAGATACTAATAAATATTTTTCTTTGATCGTATATGGATAAAGAAAGTGTTCTCAAGGGATAAGAGCGACAACGTTAATTCATTCCGAAAGAATAGAAAAGATAGCTCTTGGGGTCAAAAAATGGTCTTTAGTTTCTTCCATGTTTCTCTGCTTTTTCTCCCCTGTCCCAACCGAAAGAAACAGAAAACTCCCTCTCCTCTTTCCTTTGGGATAGATAAATAAATAAATATAATGTAGGCTGTAGCAGTTTAGATTCTTGATCATTGCTAAGAATGACAGAGCCTCTCTGTTCCCAGTAGCAAAAAACAAACACCATTAACGCCCCTTATTCGCTTTGCTCACATTATATTTTGAGAGCACTTATTTGAATATTGACTTTTGAAACACACCATTATAATCTCTCTTCTTCCTTCTTTTTTTTCCTCCCAAAATTTTCCCATATTCGTTTGTTATAGGTGAGAAAAGGGACTTTTAGTGGAGAAAAGTTGTCACCGATTACACATATTTGTGACCCCTTTATCTCCCTAAAGGTCTTTTTTTACTTCTTAAATTTAATATATCTGAATTCTTGAAAATTTTATACAATGGGTGCACGTTGTTCCAATTTGTGTTTCTGTTTATGGCCTTCAAACATCAAGTCCCATGATCTGTATACCTCTGATATCGGTAAGCTCTTTAATTCGTTCTATTGATAATGTGGGACTTTCAAGAATCAATCTTAATTTTGTTGTTGGCATTGTTTGTGTAATTCAGAAAAATGGGCGGAGAATGAGCAGCTGAATTTGCCAGCTTTTAGAGAATATGGCTTGGAGGAGCTGAAGGCTGCTACCTCAACTTTCTCCATTAATAATATAGTTTCAGAACATGGAGAGAAAGCCCCTAATGTTGTGTTTAAAGGTCAGCTTGATGGTAATGGCCATTGGATTGCAATCAAGCGCTTCCACTCGTCTGCATGGCCTGATTCTCGCCAATTCCTAGTCAGTATTCTCTTTTCATATCTTGTTTCATTTAAGTTGTAAAGCATTTTCGGTCATGTTATGGTTTTGGGTAAATAGTGCTAAATTATGTAAACATCTCAAGCTGTTAGAGGGGGTACAGTTTAATCATGTCTTCGACATGCCCCTCACCTGCGGGCCTGATTCTTTTTTCGTAAGTCAATCACGTGAAAGTTCTTTTTGATAAAGGTAAGTGTGAGACTTGAACCTGTAGTAATCTTTTTCTGTCCTATATCATATTGAAATGTGGAACCACTCATCTAAAAGTTGAAGCTGTTAGAGAGGATACACTTTTATTTACGTAATTATGTCTTCAACAACAAGAATGTGATGTGTATTATATTCATCGTTAAGGATGAAGCGAAAGCAGTGGGGCAGCTAAGGAGTAAGCGGTTGGCTAACTTGTTAGGGTGTTGCTGTGAAGGAGATGAGAGATTACTAGTGGCTGAATTTATGCCTCATGAAACATTATCCAAGCATTTATTCCATTGTAAGTTTTGCTCATTTCGTTTTTCCGGATTCAGGTTGACATGTCAACTTAAGCAATTTCTCTGTAAACTAGTTTTTTGTCTAATCCAACCCTTTAGTAATGGGGCTTTAAACTCGCAGTATCATTCTATAACAAGATTTTCCTTATATATATATATATATATATATATATATATATTTACCTAACTGTAGTTTATGTTGGTTCAATTGATTTAGGGGATAACCAACCATTGAAATGGGCGATGAGATTGAGAGTTGCTTTGTATTTAGCACAAGCATTAGACTACTGCAGTAGTAAAGGGAGAGAACTATATCATGACCTAAACTCTTACAGAGTTTTGTTCGATCAAGTAATTTTTCTTTTAATCTTTACCCTATATGTATATCTGTGCTCCGTTAATTCTTCAAGCTATCTTCTGTACTTCATTGTTCTTACTACGAGGCAGCACATGACAGGATTGTGATCCAAGGCTATCATGTTTTGGCTTAATGAAAAACAGTAGGGATGGCAAGAGTTATAGTACAAACTTGGCCTTCACTCCGCCGGAGTATTTAAAGACAGGTATCGATATCTCAGCTGCTATCAAGTTTTGAAGTGTCACCTGTTAAATTCTAGGTCCCTTGGAATTCAAGGGCTCTATATCAATATGTTTCAAAGTCACCACCAAAATTGTGAAACAAATTAAATTTTGGTCATTGTCAAATAGCTCTCATAATGAAATAGAAATCTCTCTTTTCTCTTGGTTTCTATTTATAACATGAAGAAGTTTAATACTAGTCGTATAAGTGACTAAACTCAACATGTGGCAATTGAATATAATCCCTCTTTTTCAATGCAGTTATTTGATTCAATGTCTTAACGTGATTGTAATTTCAGGTAAGGTGACCCCAGAGAGTGTAGTTTACAGTTTTGGCGCCCTGTTGCTTGATCTTCTTAGCGGGAAGCATATTCCTCCTAGCCACGTAAGCGCTTGTTTGACCTGTTCCAAAATTTAAGAAACAGAAAAGGATATTGTGCTTGATAACTGCTTCCTATGCACAATAGGATATATATGATGATAAACACTAAGAGTTGAGTTTTCTTCAGTTTTAGGGCTGGTTTGAAGTTATAATTTTCACGAATATATATGTATCTTCGATTTCAGTTACTTCTCCTAAACATGCACTGTTTATGTTTATTCAATCATTCCCTCAATCTTTCAAAATTGATGTGTATTGTTATGCATGCAGGCACTTGACCTTATACGAGGAAAGAGTTTTCTGATGCTTATGGATTCTTGCTTGGAAGGTCACTTCTCAAATGACGATGGGAGTGAGTTAGTACAACTTGCTTCACGTTGTTTGCAACACGAACCTCATGAGAGGCCAAATGTGAAATCTCTTCTCACCTCTCTAACATCTCTTCAGAAAGAAAAAGATGTACGTATAATTAATAATTAATCCTTTCGTATGTTGTAATGTAATTATTTACATAGGGATAAAACTGACATGTTATTTGACGATCTGCAGGCTCCATCAAACGTTTTCATGAGTATTGCTCGTGAAACCAACTCACCCTCCCAAGTACCTTTAACACCTCTTGGTGAGGCTTGTTCGAGATTAGACTTAACTGCCATACATGAGATTTTAGAAAAGGCTGGATACAAAGAGGACGAGGGCATCGCTAATGAGGTCAGGAGAGACAATTTTCCTTTTTGTCCATATGTAACTTGATAAAGTCATGAACATGCCATTCTCTCATGTCTAGCAAATTAGAATGCCATTACTGTCACAGCAGATCCCATTATGTGAAACTCTTTTTTTTTCCTTTTGCAGCTTTCATTTCAGATGTGGGCTAATCAAATACAAGAAACCCTCAACTCTAGGAAGTCTGGCGATTCTGCATTTCGAGATAAAAAATTTACTACTGCAATCAAATGTTACACAGAGGTAATTTAGAAACGCATAAGGCATGCACCTCTCCTCTTTTCAAATTTTGAAATGTCATATGACCTATTAGCTAGGGATCATGTTTTAGTTAATTTTAGGTCCTATGTTTTCTAGGGATCTTTTAGTCTTGCTATGCCACTAGAAAATATAGAGAACTTATTGGTCTGAGATGAGCTTAAATAGAGCGACATGGTCGGTCAGTGAGGATTAATATTGCCAACCCCGACTTGTTTGGGATTGATCAAACAGCTTGTTTGTTTGCACTGCAGTTTCTTGAGGGTGGAAATGTTAAGTCCCCAACTGTGCTGGCAAGGCGGTCGTTATGTTATCTAATGAGTGACAAGCCACAAGAAGCTCTTGCAGATGCAATGCAAGCACAAGTACAATTTTCCAATTGGCCAACAGCTTTCTATCTTCAAGCAGCTGCACTCTTCACCCTTGGAATGGACTCAGATGCCCGGGAAACACTCAAAGATGGCTCCTCCTTAGATTTCAGAAGAATGAGACAGTAAATTTGAATATACTTCTACACAAAAAAAGTCATTGTACATAACACCTTTCGTACATGAATCATCAATATTAACACACAAGTTTTCTTCATAACATCCATTAGAGCACAGGTGATTAATTTCTCATTCTGCTGCTTCTATTTGGGAGAGCTGGTGTATCTCTACTTTTGGTAGTTATTGTACTAGTTTCAAAGCCAAAAAAAAAAAAAAGGAAAATTAAACATATAAAGCAACAGAGCCATCATAGTATTTCTTTTAACTCCTCCGAAAGGATGTCAATTTGGTCATTTACCCATGTAGTAATTGTCACCACTGACTATTGCAACTGCAACCAAGATTTATGCACTACAAGATATTAATGCCAGCACCTCAGTTATGGGTAAACAGCCTAAAGTATTCCCTGACCCAACCTGTAAACTGTTAAAGAATAATGGATATTGGACCTAATTCGATCCCAAACTTATGAGGTGGTGACAACATCGCATACCCTCAACCAATGTGAGATATTATAACATCTGCTATGGTACCAGCAAAGTTACACATTGACACAAACTCTCTATCCACTTCACAATGCCCAAGCTGCGCAGAGACAACAATATGTCAACTTGAAGTCCATATATGCTACTCCAAAGCACAAAGTGATCTGTACTGGCTAGCATCAAAATTGTGTTTGAACTAGTATTATCTCCACAACTGTAGTAAACTTATAGAGAAGTCTGTAAGCAAATCCCAGAAATTCCATAAGTTAGTTCCCATGGTCTCAAGTCTCAACACCTCAGTATGGTGCAAACTCAGTTTCTCAAAACTCAAACAAACATCATAATATTGTTCTCTTGAGAACTGCTTCTCCAAACACATGCTTTGCCAGTGCTTCTATACTCCTGGTATGGCAAGCTAATTTACACTTCTGGGGGAATATGAAACCAATTGAATATAAAGAATACAAAGGATCAGAAGTTCAGAACTTATAAAAGTCAACTGAAATCCACAATATCATTTTACAGGATGATCAAATATAAAGAACCCTCCACAAATGGCTTGCAGTTTTTGAGACGCAGAGAACTCACAGGGGGATACAGGCTAAATATATCGGAAGCAAGGTTCGCTGATTGGAACACACTTAGAGCAGGAAAATATGACCACACAACTAAGCACAATGAAATATCTGTACAAAAATTGCAATACTGAAATATAACAGAATACACTGAACCATCACCACAGCTTAATTTGGAACATGGATACAGATGAGATTTTGAAGGATTTGACGAACAAATAAGTCACTGTTCCTCTTTGTCATTTTCCATTCCCAGTTACAAGTCATTTTCTCAAATAATCATTGTGAAGGAATGCTCTTGAGAAGCACATGACATTTATCAAAGTCCTCCATTGCCTTGGATATAACTACAACAACAACGACGACGACCCAGTGTATTCCCACAAGTGGGGTCTGGGGAGGGTGAGATGTATGCAGCCTTAACCCTACCCTTGGATATAACTCCGCAACTCAAATAACGGCTGAAAATTCCTCAGCCCAAATATACCTCTACATCATAAATCCCCCAGGGTTGAGTTGTTAGTGATGTCAATCAAAACAAGTACTGCCGGGATGATCTCAAACAAACTTCAGGGGAAAACTTTGAAGTGAAAAAGCCATGAAACGACAAAGGCAAAAATCATGCATGCAAGCAGGAAGTTTATGACGCGTCGTCCATGCCAGAATCTTCGGGTTTCAGAAAGGACTACAGGTGCATTTGATACTCCCATGGTGGTTATTGTAGCATTGATGGCTTCATCTGCCTGCCCTCCGGTAACGTTCAGTGCTGTCGCACCACAGATTTCACAAATGCTGGATCATAGAGAGAAGATATGTCAAGTTACATAGGGAGGGACTACATACACTTTGCTTTGTGATTGCAGATGTTTCATGTTGGCTTATAAACCAATTACTACATACTAAAATCAAAGCTAAAGTCTCAGAAGTGAGATGAAATAGCAGAAAAGGTACTCTATGGCCTCCGCGCCTATCCTTCCTGACCAACATGCCACTGCTTATAAATTGATGCACCAAGAAAAATGTACAGCACTCCCACCCCTCCTAAATGAAACCATATAATGGCCTCAGCTTTCCAATGTGTTTAATGGAAAATAAGCAACACAGCACAGATAACTCATCGGAAGCAAAGACCAACACTTTTTGGATGATGCATAAGAGAAAATGACAAAACTACTAGCTCAAATCAGTTTTTTCTTGTAAATAAGTGCTTTATAATCAAACCAGGCCATAGAACGCAGGATATACTTTTCAAGATCATTTATTTTCTATATCCAGTCTTCCATGTCATTTATCAACCACAGGCAAAAAGATCAGGATCTAGTTTAAGATGTGCTGGGAGTCAGAAGATACTAGATTAGGAGCATTGACATACTATAAATTATGAAAATTTCTGTAACTTCAACAAATAAGTGCCACAGTTGATAATACCAGTATCAATCAAAATTAAGTGCTTTGAAGAACCAATATGTTTGATACCCACCCAGCATGCCAGGAGAACAGTAATTTTCAACCTGCTAAAGAAAGCCAAAAATAATGTTTCTTGGAGGCTCAATGAACAAAGTAAGAGACCTGAGTGCATCTATCATTAAATACCTCAAAGAACATAAACAAAAATGGAATCTTGGTTGACTCAAACAAAGAGAAGGAGTAAACCACAAAATAATCGAACCACTAGACTACTTTACTACACGTTCTCCAAATTTAACCTCTTAAAGTAGGCAAGCTATGCCGTGGGCCATCTTAAAATTGTACATTGTTGTACAATGACACCATAGGAAATTCTGTTAATACGCCCGGGACGAAGGAACTAATTGTGGAAAGAGCTCTAAACTAGAAGAAAGAGTTGTCTGCAGTATCACCTAAGAAAAGATTATCAAAAAAAAGGGTACTCTAGCAATTCCAATGGGTAGAAGTCAATCTTCCACATGATTCATTCCGCAATTCTAATGACACAAAAGTAGCCTTTAGCATTTCTGCATTCATAGAAACATACTATAATAATGAAAAACACATAAGAATTATACTTCCTAGATCAAATTTTATTTGGCGAAAAGCAGCGTAAAGATCACATTGTTATTAACTTATACGAGACGAGTTAATAAAAACAGGAACTAGAACAAGGGAATACAGAGGCATTAAAGTAGGAGGAACTTACGTGTTTCCCTTAATTTTGAACCAAGTTTCAGCACAGTGCTTGTGAGCAGCAGCCAAATCACCTTTGCAAGAACAGCCCAATTCAATTGCCATTCCTCCAGAGGGTTCTAAGAGTTGGTCATCATCACCAATGCCACCACATTTCAACAAACTCAAATGACAAATTCTACAACTTTTCTCTTCTTTATTATGCACCTTCAACTCCAATTCACCACTCTCCAAATCAATCTCTTCATCAGCCACTAAACCACAAGACCCTGATCTCTTGCTCTGCTCACAGTTGACCAAATTGCCCTCAGTCCTCATAGAGGACCCACATTCCTCGAAACGATAGGACCCACCTGCCACAGAGCCTAAAGGAGAGTGCCAAGACTGGTCGGAATCAGAATCAGAGAACCGGAAGCTGCCATCAGTAGTCGTCTCGCTGCTCCCTGCCATAGATGGTCTCCTTCGCCGGCGCCGGCGCCGTTGACGGCGACGATGACGGCGAATATTAGCATTGTCACCACTGCCATTTGCCTCTATGTCAGTGATAGCAGTGTCAAAAGCTGACATTTTCTAGTACCCTAAACACTGTCTTTTAACTCACAGATTGAGCAAAAGAAGAAAATTACTTGAAAACATCTAAAAGGGGTTCATCAAAAGTTCAAGATTTGAAGCAAAAGTACTTAATAGGACTACTTTTTGGTGCTCTTTCGTTTCTTTCTTTTGCTTTCTTCTTTTTTTCCAAATGTAACTGTTAATTGCAATGTGGATATGTAGGAGTGTCAGTTGGAAGTAGACGCAAAGGGGGAAAGACTTATGTACAGTTGTTTATTACCTGTGGTGCAGAAAAGACATAGTAGTAATAATGAAAGAGGAGGGACACCCTCTCCCCCTCTCCACATTCTCAATTTCTTTCTATCAACAGTACTTTAATTTCGTATGTATTCTGATTTTCCTTTTCTTTTTTTCTCTAGTTTATTGAAATTAAAGTTTCAGCCCTTTAAGTTTGTAACATTACAGTTTTTGTGACTGATAAATGAATGTAGGATGTGAATAGATTTGAGATTCATGACATGTACTAAGATATGAAGGAATTAATTGGATATTCAGTTTCAGACAAAAACTTGATTTAAAAATACATGAAATCCACGTGCATCCTAAATACAATTAGTCATTGTGGAATTAATAAAAAGATGGTGAAAAAATATGTTATGATTGACATCATTTATAGGCTGATCCATTCTTATTATCTTGAGAAAATAGAAAGAATCGACGATGCTACCATCGAGGTTAGTGTAAGAAAGACTTTTGCGGTAAGAGTAATGTGTCCGACTTAACAGATGAAGCTGTTAGAAAAAGTGATCATGTGTCGAGAAGAGAAGGATAAACTCCCTTTCTTTTTTCTTTTTTTTAATGAAACAAGCACCTTCGTTTGTCACGATCCGGATTTTTCACCCTCGTGATGGCGCCTACTAATAAGAGCTAGGCAAGCCAAATTTAATTATTTTTTCATTAATAACCTTACCCCTTTTAGCATTTATCAACAATAACACAAAAGCGGCAAGATTAAATAATAAGCGGAAGTCTTAATATTAAAGAAACTAAATAAAAAATGCGGAAGACTCAACAAAGCCTTTACCCAAGACTGGTGTCACAATACTTATGAACTGCTAAGAATACTAAATACAAACGTCTGAAAGAGAACATAAAATGTTTGTCTCGAATACAATGAAATAACAGACAAAATAAAGGATAGAGGAGACGCCGGACCTGCGGACGCCTGCAAGGCTACCTCGGGTCTCTCTGGAATGAAGGTCTGCTCCCACTCTACTGTTGTTGCTGTCCGAAATCTGGATCCGTGCAAAATAGCACAGAGTGTAGTATCAGCACAACTGACCCCATGTGCTGGTAAGTATCTAGCCTAACCCCGGCGAAGTAGTGACGAGGCTAGACTGGACTACCACATAAACCTGTGCAGTTTTATATATATATATATATATATATATATATATATATATATATATATATCCCCGAATC
>MU710032.1:49742-69410 GCA_026770625.1 Nicotiana glauca
ATATATATATATATATATATATATATATATATATATATATATATATATATATATATATATAGCGGAATTGAAATACAAGGCAAGTAAACAGTATGGGAAGGGAAGCATGTTGTGGGGAGATAACAGTTTCAAGTAAAAGTTGCCTAGTAACGAAGGAAAAGCACAACTCATACAATAATAAGGAACAGAGAACAACAAGTGCACGGCATCACCCTTCGTGCTTTTACTCTCATCCTCACCAAGCAATAGTATAACAAGACGTGCACGGCATCACCCTTCGCGCTTTTACTCTCATTTCTCACATATAATCAATAGTATCGGCACGGAATGGCACATCTTGCGGCACGGCATCACCCTTCGTGCTTTATTATCTTTTCCTCACAATAAGCAAACAGTGCACGACATCACCCTTCGTGATTTACACTATTTCCTCACAAGAAACAAACATTGCATGGCATCACCCTTCGTGCTTTAACACTCTTCCTCACTCAACCAACAATCACAAACAAGGGCAAGGGAATAAATGAACAATAATGGAAATCTATGCAAGGGAACACAAACAAGTAATTAAAAACTCGGCAAGGGTACAACATCAATAATCTCAACGTCCCGGCAAGGGAAAATATTCAATAATCAATAACGCTCCGGCAAGGGAATAGATCATTAACTCTTTCTCTATCTTTCACTATCATCTCATAGTTCACATTATCACTTGAGCCAATGCTCCAAAGATTTACTTATCTCATATACCTTCACAATTTATATTTCAACTCGAGTCAACGCTCCACGAAGTTTAAAGATCATAATTCCTTTCACAAGCTCTTTACAACATATAAAAGTCATCAATTAAGCATGGAAGGTATAACAAAATCCAAACTATTCGCAAAATAAGGACTCATGGTGTCATGACCCAAACCGAAGGGCCGCGACAGACACCCGGTGCCTTATTCAACCGAGTACCAACGTAACATATCTTTCTTATCATACTAGCATGAGTAAAATATCTAGAACCCTCGTCATGAGATAACAAGAATAAAATATAAGGGATTACTCTACATATGACGACCCAATATGATATACAAACTTATACATGTGACGTACGGGCCTATAAGGCCTACATGACCATGTGTAAACTCAACACATAGGCCAACAAGGCCATACAAGTATCCATAAACCTGAGATCTGTCTACAAGCCTCTAAAAGTACATAAATCATAGAGGTTGGGACAGCGCCCCGCCATATCAATTAATACATATCTAAAGCATACTGACCAAATAGGCAACTCCGGAGCAAGTGGAGTGCACCAACACCTCCGCTGAGATGATAGCCTACTAGGAGGAATGTCAACCTATCAATTGGGACCTACGGGCATGAAACGCAGCGTCCCCAGGCAAAAGGGACGTCAATACAAATAAAGTACCGAGTATGTAAGGCAGAAAAATATAAACAAGAACAGTAATATAAAGAGAGATAGATGAGATGCAACCTGGAACATCTGCGTGCCTCTGGGGCTACTGACATGAAACTTATAATATATATATATATATATATATATATATATATATATATATATATATATATATATATATATATATATATATATATATATATATATATATATATATATATATATATATATATATATATATATATATATATATATATATATATATATATATATATATATATATATATATATATATATATATATATATATATATATATATATATATATATACATACATAAACTTTTAAAAATATACGCCTCTGTAGGCAACATCATCATCATCATATCGTACCCGGCCTCAAAGAGGACTCGGTAAAAACATACCCGGCCATCATAAGACTCGGTAGAATCGTACAAGGCCACATGGATCTCAGTGAATCCAACTGATTAGTGGTTGCACAATAGGTGTCGTACCCGGCCTACTATAGCGCGGCTCGGTAGAGTAAAATAGATGTTATATATAATGCATGCTAGACTCATGGAATCACGTTCTAAACCTTTTAGAGTGACTTAACGTCGTTGAACCTTTGATTAACTTTATGGATATCATACCATAAATATGAGCTTCTATAGGATTCAAGGATCATAAATACTTGCTTAAAATAATTTTATAAGAATAGAACAACATGGGCAACCTTAGTTTCTAGAAGTAGATCCGTTATGAAATAGCGTATTCATTTCACTTTAGATCATGCCAAAAGAAAGAAAGAAATGCCTTAACATACCTTAACCATGGTGAGTCCTTAATACCTCTCAAGAAACTCTTCAAACAACTCAACTCAATCTACCATTGCATAAGGAGATTCAAAATCATTATTGAATAAAAGCTAAGTTTGCAACTTAAATTTGTAGCTTGTTTATATAAATTCGGGCAGCATCTCCCCTGTAACAAGAGCCTCCTCAAATAACATATACCAATAACAATTAACAGAGAAATCCAGCAATACATAATTATCAATAACAAGACACCATAAAATAACAAGTCATAACTATTTGACGACGAGCGACAAGCTCCAATTGGAATTCGTATACCCCATATCATCCCTTATAGACATTTTAATTTAACTTAATAGTACCATTAACATGACAATGAAGTCATTCATCAATAATTCCAGCCTTATACCATATATCCATAACAAAGAAAATGATCCACAACTCCAATTATTCTTAATTAGCAACTTTATTCACTAGTTCTTGTCGAGTTCATCCATTTAACTCAATCGATATCAATATAACCTTAAGCACATGTAGGAACACAATATAGTTACCTCCTACAGTAGATGCAAGTCTAAATCCATGTTATATTTAGCTTACAACAGCCCAACACACCCCAATCAATTCATATCAAAAACGACGACTATAGTAGTGTCCAACACCCTGAAAATATTATAAAGAATGACTAATCCATTATTTCACCATTATGAGGTATTTCTCCACAACATTTATCCTCCAAAAACTCCATTAAATATCAGCAAAATATATAGCACAAAAGCTACACGAAACAGCTCACAAAACAGTCTATTACAAATCAAATAACTCAAAACTCACGACTTCCGGTCACCGTCTTGTGAGTTCTAAATATTATGAAATTAATTAATCAAACTTAATTGATATTTAAGAGCTTAAAACCAGAAATTAAAAATCTCATTAATTATTAAATACCTTCCAAAACTCAAACTACAAAGAAAAAGAGAGGCTATATAGCGATACTTACGTCGTGGGGATCGTTCTTGTGTTATTACTTCTTGATTTCGTGCTCCGGATGTTACTATTATTTAAAACCCTTGTAGAGAGCTTAAGGGTGATGTTAGGGGTCTTATTTGATCATTCTCTCTGGAAATATGCAGAAAGAGATGAGAGAAAGGAGATAAATCTCCATTTTGTTGAAAAGTCAAAAGGTACCACTTGGCACCCTATAATTGGCTCGTCTTCCAACGCTTATAACTTTTTATCCAGATGTCAAAGGTTAAGAGAATTGAAAACTACATTCCAAGACCTTCAATTTTATATATAATATGCCGCAAAAAGACCATATATAGCTCACGAAATTTATTTCTCAAGAAGCTCAATTACAAGGCAAATCCTTAGTCGGTTTTTCCGCAACTTAAATTCGATTTTTCTCAAACTTTATATTTCTTATACAAACATCATATATAGTCATATCAAGGCTTTAAACTCATTTAAATCATGATTAAAAAAGTCTCATATTCATCTTAACTTGCTTAACACTTCAGCAAACCTTTCTTGTCCTTGTATAAGGATTTTATCCTTTTTGAGCTTACATCAATTGACTCACGACGTACTTTCAGGTACAAAAACATGGGTTGTAACATTATTCCTCCCTTTGGAATATTCGTCCTCAAATGTTGACTGGTGCGCTTCTCATTCTCATACCATATGGCTTTTATGAATACTGTAATATTGTCTTTTGTCATCTAGGATATTGTTCTATGAAGAAATCCAAAAACTAGGGCATTCCCCCCTTTAGGCCTATTCTCACCTCGTGAATTATGCCCGGAGTCCTTCCAATCTCGTAACTTTGACTACCTTCTATGATGTATCCTATATGACTATGTCCTTTTATGCAATATTCTTCTCTTCTTTTTCCTCTAGCTTTTTGTCAATCTCTTGGCTTCACTTTGTGAATACATATATAGAACTATGACAAGATGTCCCTCTGGGCATATATAGGTATACTTAAGCTCTTCGCTTGGTACTTTGCTGAAAGTACGACTATTGCTATATTTCATTTTATAGCCTTGGTATTATTACCGAGGTGTGCTACACAACTCTAGGTTACTTTCTCATTGCTTGTCCCATAACCTGTTGGCGCAACCCTGCAACATTAGGAACATATAATCGACCTCGATATCTGAGGACTCCATCTCACCCTACCACATTAGAAACATATAATTGACCTTGATATCTGAGGACTCCATCTCCTGTAATCTCAAATAGTGTCTTCTCCTTTTGAGGGGTTGTATCTCTATAATGATCTAGCACATGATCTTCATACTGCATTCCTTCACTTCAGTTTCTCATGAGTAGGTTTCCATGTCCTAAGTAGTAACTCTGGTACCACCTGCATCTAGTAATCGAATTCTAAGATTAGCTAGCAAATGAATCTCACAATCTATCTCACTCTTCTATGCCTGTAAATATGATAGGCTACACATTGATCTATGATTTAGGGTGTTGACTACTACATTCGCCTTTCCGGGATGATCTAAAATATAAACGTCATAGTCTTTCACTAACTCCAACCATCGCCTCGGATGTAATACATTGTCACTAAGGCTCGCGTCTCATCGGGGAACATCTGAAGTGATTTTCTTGATGCACCTAGGGACGATACTATACTATACTTCAATAACTGCATTTTCATAACATCCCAACGTATTCATCTTACTAGGGCATTCTAATACCATTCCATCCATGAAATCCCTTTTATTTAAATCATTACTCAATCGAAGGACCAAACGACATTCTCTTAACTATCACAATTACACCCTTATTATACTACCAGGGCAGTATTCCATCTCTTCTAATTTCTCATATTCTTAGATTCTTCTGAGTTCATTCAGAGTGTACCGAGCTTTTTATAGCTCATGGAAAGCATCAACTCTCTTGTTTTGACGGGTTTAATCCTGAGACCTTGCCTATTATTGTCACCTTCTCACTCACATTTTACCATACTTAAATTTAAATCTCACACCGTATCTTCTATCGATTTCATAACCTCCCTTATACATTGGTGGAATTCACATCCATACCTTAAAGATCTACTATAATACTTGCAACCCTGGTGCATACATAATCTGGTGGGAGCTTCATATTAATGTCTTATGAGGCTGGTACTCTTCTAATTGCTTTATCGTAGAGCTCTTATAGAATATGATTGTTGTACTACCTCTATTATACCTCTGCTATTAAAAATGCTCCAAGCTATGGTTTGAGTCACGATTTCTATAATCATCTGGGTCAAACAATCGGACTCGTGATGTAACTTTCGAGCTTCCTCTTCCTTATCAGCCTTTAATTAAGCTTAGGATATCTTCCAATATTCAGCTTATGGTATTATCTATTACATTAGCCTTTCATGGACTATATGTAGCATCCATGATATAATCTTCTAACAATTCAAGTCTTTGTCGGTGATGTGGACTTAATTCTTTCTTTTAACTTATACTAGAGTCTCTTATAGATGTATAAATGTCAACATATATATTGTATGGATATAACTCTAAAGTCTTAAGTGCATTCACAATGTAATTAACTCTGGATCATTGATTGAATAATTCCTTTCGTGCCTTCTCAACATTCTTTACATCTTCACTAACATCTTCATCTTGCCATTTTTTTCACATCTTCACTAACATCTTACTCGCCTTGCAGTAACCCCTCTATGCCGGGGATAATCAAATTTATTACGCACAAGGGTGACACTTAGTGTAACTGGCACACTTAGTCCCTTAAGCTTAACTCTGCTCCACGTTCTTGCTTTAGGGAAGCATCTTCCTAAATGAACCTTAAAGGTTATTCTTTTGTTGTCCATTCTATTATTATCGGAATGTTATCTATCAAATTCTCATGATACCAACTATTATTAAATCTTTCAACCCCTAATTCATGTTCAATTTATCTTGTTCACCAGTCCATACTGATTTCTAGTACTCTGGGGTCTAACCTTTCCTCCTGGTAATCACGTTGAAGTCACCAACTTATCTCGAAATAAGGATATGACTTTATGGATTATAATCGTTTATTGCCTCAAGGCCTGTCACCTATTGTATTTTCCTTCACTTGACTATGGACTCTGTCATCGTGTCAAAATATGATTTACTATTATCACCCATATATCACATCTTACTCATGATGCTTCATTTACTCTATTCTTATTCTCCCGATAAAATTTTTTTTAGTCTTTCACTTTATTATGAAAACTTCAACAAAAAGTTCTTTCTCTTTTAGCTCCCCTTACTTTATCTCACTAGCTTTTCGGAATGCCTAACATTCTTCCCTTTTTTTTTCTCGGGACTGGAGCCATACTAAGGGAAATATTTTTCCCTTCTAGGATCCCACTGCCTATCTTCTGAAATTTCTGAATGTTCTAGTACTCATATCTGACTGTACAATTCTAGAGTTCACCATCTGGATATCTCATAAGAAGATATATTACCACATTTTCACTATCGTTCGGGAACATTAGTTAATGATAACAACCCATCCATAATTTTGGGTTACTCTAACCCGAACTGAATCTTGATATCACATTCTTCTCTTAAATTATACTCCCTCCGTTTCAATTTATGTGAACCCATTTGACTGGGCACGGAGTTTAAGAAAAGAGAGAAGACTTTTGATCTTGTGGTGTAAAATGAGGCACCTTTATTTTGTGTGGCTATAAATCATTGCATAAAGGTAAATTGTTTCCAAATAAGGAAAGGGGTCATTCTTTTTTGCACGGACTAAAAAGGAAATAGGTTCACATAAACTGAAACGGAGGGAGTATTTGTTATCTCCCATAGGGCACAACTGAGATAGGTGTGGTCAATTGTATATATCACCGTTAATAATGAAGGTAACACCAATACTTACATTTCTCTACCTGAATTGTAAATACTGATAATCTTCATTAACTAGGTACCTCGTACCTTTCGTCATCTTACTTGTCTTACTTGCTGAAACTTGTGTCTACTTTCCGATTCACTTATTCCTTTTTACCATACAAGTAGATAGATATTCTTGCCTTAGAGTTCCTTATCAAGAAGCTTACACATCTTAGTACACATATGATTTGCTGAAGACCTCATAGTTAGTCATCATAAGCATGATGCAAAATTGAGTTCCTCTAACTCAACTCTTTCGCATCAAAATTCAATATCTTACCAACTGTCTTTTTAGATGTAGGTATCACTGTATTACGAACACAATAGAATTTAGAAGTTTGAATTCTTACGATTGAGCTCTACAACACGATCTAGAGTAAGAAGAAAGAGTGACGGTCCTAAATACCCCCTAGCCTCCTGCTTATAAGTGTGGTGCACAACACACCCAAGACTCTACTAGACACGGCTTGTAGACTCCCTAGGACAGAACTGCTCCGATACCACTTCTGTCACGACCCAAACCGAAGGGCCGCGATGGGCACCCGGTGCCTTGCTCAACCGAGTACCAAAGTAACATATCTTTCTTATAATACTAGCATGAGTAAAATATCTAGAACCCCCGTCATGAGATAACAAGAATAAAACATAAGGATATACTCTACATATGACGACCCAACATGATATACAAACTTATACATGTGACGTACGGGCCTATAAGGCTGACATGACCATGTGTAAACTCAACGCATAGGCCAACAAGGCCATACAAGTATCCATAAACCTGACATCTGTCTACAAGCCTCTAAGAGTACATAAAATCATAAAGTTTGGGACAGGACCCCGCCATATCAATTAATACATATCCAAAGCATACTGACCAAATAGGAAACTTCGGAGCAAGTGAAGTGCACCAACACCTCCACTGAGATGATAGCCTACTAGGAGGAATGTCAACCTATCAATTGGGACCTGCGGGTATGAAACGCAATGTCCCCAGGCAAAAGGACGTCAATACAAATAAAGTACCAAGTATGTAAGGCAGAAAAACATAAACCAGAACAGTAATATAAAGAGAGATAGATGAGATACAACCTGGAACATCTGCGTGCCTCTGGGGGATACTGACATGAAATGTATAATACATATATATACATAAACTTTTAAAAACATATGCCTCTTTAAGCATCATCATCATCATATCGTACCCGGCCTCAAAGAGGACTCGGTAAAAACGTACTCGGCCATCATAAGGCTCGGTAGAATCATACCCGGCCACGTAAAGATCGGTAAATCCAACTGATCAGTGGTTGCACAATAGGTGTCGTACCCGGCCTACTATAGTGCGGCTCGGTAGAGTAAAATAGATGTTATATATAATGCATGCTAGACTCATGAAATCACGTTCTAAACCTTTTAGAGTGACTTAAGGTCGTTGCACCTTTGATTAACATTATGGACATCATACCATCAATATGAGCTTCTATAGGATTCAAGGATCATACATACTTGCTTAAAATAACTTTATAAGAAAAGAACAACATGGGCAACCTTAGTTTCTAGGAGTAGATCCGTTATGAAATATCGTATTCATTTCACTTTAGATCATGCCAAAAGAAAGAAAGAAATGCCTTAACATACCTTAACCATGGTGAGTCCTTAATACCTATCAAGCAACTCTTCAAATAACTTAACTCAATCTACCATTGCATAAGGAGATTCAAAATAAGTGTTGAATAAAGGTTAAGTTTGCAACTTAAACTTGTAGCTTGTTTATATAAATTCGGGCAGCATCTCCTCTGTAACAAGAGCCTCCTCCAATACCATATACCAACAACAATTACCAGAGAAATCAGGCAATACATAATTATTAATAACAAGACACCATAAAATAACAACAACTCATAACTATTTGACGACGAGCGACAAGCTCTAATTGGAATTCGTATAGCCCATATCATCCTTTATAGACTTTTTAATTTAACTTAATAGTATCGTTAACATGATAATGAAGTCATTAATCAATAATTCCATCCTTATACCATATATCCATAATAAAGAAAATGATCCACAACTCCAATTATTCTTAATTAGCAACTTTATTCACTAGTTCATGTCTAGCTCATCCATTTAACTCAACCGATGTCAATATAACCTTAAGCACATGTAGGAACACAATATAGTTACCTCCTACAGTATATGAAAGTTTAAATCCATGTTATATTTAGCTTACAATATCCCAACACACCTCAATCAATTCATACCAAAAACGACGACTATAGTAGTGTCCAATACCACGAAAATATTATAAAGAATGACTAATCCATCATTTCACCATTATGTGGAGTTTCTCCTCATCATTTATCCTCCAAAAACCCCATTAATAGCAGAAAAATATACGGCACAAAAAGCTACACGAAACAGCTCACAAAACAATCCATTAAAAATCAAATAACTCAAAACTCACGACTTTCGGTCACCGTCCTGTGTGTTCTAAATATTATGAAATCAATTAATCAACCTTCCTTGATATTTAAGAGCTTAAAACTAGAAATTAAGAATTTTCTTAACTATTAAATATCTTCCACAACTCAAACTACAAAGAAAAAGAGAGGCTATATAGCGATACTTACGTCGTGGGGATCGTTCTTGTGTTATTACTTCTTGATTTCGTGCCCCGGATGTTACTATTGTTTGAAACCCTTGTAGAGAGCTTAAGGGTGATGTTAGGGGTCTTATTTGATCATGCTCTCTGGAAATATGCAGAAAGAGATGAGATAAAGGAGATAAATCTCCATTTTGTTGAAAAGTCAAAAAATACCACTTGGCATCCTATAATTGGCTCGTCTTCCAATACTTATAACTTTTTATCCGGATGTTGTATGAATGAACGGTTAAGAGCGTTAGAAACTACATTCCAAGACTTTCAATTTGATATATAATATGCCCCAAAAAGACCATATATAGCTCACGAAATTTATTTCTCAAAAAAGTTCAATTACAAAGCAAATCCTTAGTCGGTTTTTCCGCAACTTAAATTCGATTTTTCTCAAACTTTATATTTCATATACAAACATCATATATAGTCATATCATGGCTTTAAACTCATTTAAATCATGATTAAAAAGTCTCATATTCATCTTAACTTGCTTAACACTTCAGCAAACCTTTCTTGTCCTTGTAGAAGGATTTTATCCTTTTTGAGCTTACATCAATTAACTCACGACGTACTTTCAGGTACAAAAATATGGGTTGTAACACACAGTCATGCTAGACTCCAATGTGTAGATACTCGTCACCATGCCTATACATTGTACTCGGCAATTAGTAAATAACAAATAAGACTCAACTCCTATTCCCTCAACCTAGGGTTAAACCAAACACTTACCTCGATGCTTTGAACTCAACTCAAGCCTCAACTATAGCTTTACCCCGTGATTCCATCCCCAATCCGCTCGAATCTAGCCACAAATTACTTAATTGCTTTAATAAATACTAAATGAATCAATTTGAATGCATAAAAATGAATTTTTCAAAGTTTTTCCCAAGAATTCCAAAATCGCCCCCGGGCTCACGTGGTCAAAACCCGAGGTTCAAACCAAAACTCGGTTATCCATTCCCCCACGAACTCAAATATGTAATTTGTTTTGAAATCGGACATCAAATTGAGGTCCAAATCCCCAATTGTTAGAAAACCTAGGTCCTACCCAAAACCTCCAATTTCACCCCTGAAAATTCTTGATTTTAAGTGAAAAACATGTTAAATGATGTTAATGATTGAAAGAATTGAGTAAAAATCGACTTAAAAATGATTTGGAATGAAACTTGTTCTTGAAAAATTGCCTAAAGGGTTTGTGTTTTGAAAGAATGGTGAAAATATCCAAAATCCGACTAAGTATAAAATTTGTTGGGCGTCAGATATGGGATTTGCGAACTGGGGTTCGCAGACCAAATGTGGGAATTGCGAACAATAGTTCGCATTTGCGAACTCAGACTCAGATGAAAGGCTTCGCATTTGCGACAATTTCATCGCATTTGCGAAAGCTAACTCTTCGCATTTGCGAACAAGGCAGGCCTGGGTTGGTTTCGCATTTGCGATCCAGCCTTCGCGTTTGCGAACCATTTGCGAAGCCTGCAGGCCTGTTCATACCAAATTTTTCCAAAATTCAAAAATGCACTCCGACACCTATCCAAAACTCACCCGAGCCCTCAGGGCTCCAAACCAAATATGCACACAACCTCAAAAACATCCTACGAACTTTCTCGCGCGATCATATCGCCAAAATAACATCATATACATCGAATTAAGCCTCAAAATTCATAATTTCTTCCAAATTTTCATAAAAACATCAAATTTCCATTTTAAGTCCGAAACACGTCAAACGACGTCCGTTTTCAACCAAACTTTACAGAAAGTACTTAAACCATATATAAGACCTGTACCGGGCGCCGGAACCAAAATACGGGCCCGATACCATATTCTTTTAATCAAATTTCATTTCCAACTTCCTTAATTATTTCCAGAAAACAATTTCACACAAAAATTCATTTCTCGGCCTTGGGACCTTGAAATTCGATTCCGGGCATACGCCCAAGACCCATATTTTCCTACAGACCCTCCGGGACCGTCAAATCTCGGGTACGGGTCCGTTTACCCAAAATATTGACCGAAGTCAATTTTATTCTTTTTAATATCAAAATTTAGCATTTTTCTCACAGGATTCATATTTAAGCTTTTCGGTTACGCGCCCGGACTGCGCACGCAAATCGAAGCAACCCTAAATGAGATTTTCAAGGCCTCGAAAGTACAGAATGAGCAGGAAAACATGTGATGACCCTCATTACAAACTCAAAGTCACGATGTAATCTAATGTGGTAACAAAGATCATGGTGGCTCAAAAATCACCGCCTTTGGTCTTGACTCTGAAGGAAGGAAGTTGTCATCTATCAATATTCAATAATCCTTTGAATTACCTAAGTATTGTGTCAAAGTATGTGTAAGTATATATTTCATCTAACTAGTAGCTCAAAGAAGCCGTTTTATCTGCAACTTGATTGGCTTCCCTGAAGCAATGTTTAATGAATAAACTATGACTGGCCACCAAATGTATAATCTCAGTCACAGTTTTTTTAATCCTCCATGGAATAGACCAGGATGCATTTATACAGATGCAGAGTCGGTGCTTCAATAATCAAGCCATGACCCATGCTAATGCACCACTTCAGTCCAAACAGAAGCGCCTTAGGCTCAGCCACGCTACTAGTACATGTAGTACATGGTCCCAAAGGTAAAGCATATGCCATCAAAGCTTTCCCCAAGCTGTCCCTGACTACCCCACCAAGAAGAAATATACGACACTAGTCAAGATATTATGATCCTTCCCTTTCCTTGATGTTACACCAAATACACAATGAGGTGTAGTACAAAAAATAGGAAGAGAAGAAAAAGAACGATCCGAAAAACTGTGACCTAGAGCAAATCTTTCTTTTCTCTTTTTCTCTCATGAAGCTGGGACTTCAAAGGAGTGAAATATTAGGGTGCAGCAAATAAAAATATCTATTATTAAAAATTAATAATTAAAAAGAGCTAGTTTCTGAAATGAGTCCACATTTCCATCGGTTCTTTCTAAAATAAGGCAGACTAGGTGCTATAACTTCATGACAGAAGGCAACAGACTGAAGCTCCACTGTATGCTACTTCATTGACACGATGCCACCACAAACAAAAAGAAGTTGCAACGACCTTGAAGATTCCAATGCTAGAGCAGTTAATGAGATCAAGGAAACTGCCTCACGCAGCTTCAACATCTGAATTTGGGGTACTTTCTTCAGCTTTCTTTATTTGATCAAGACTTCCTTCAGCTTTCTTGAAATTTGCAATGTACTTCCAGCACCTCTTATGTACACCACTCATTTTCTTGGGTGCGTCAGCAATTGGTAAACCTGAACGGAAGACTGTTTTAATAACTTGCAGAAAACGAACATTGACGACAGAAATATTAGTATTAAGTAAATGGGAATGATTTTTAAGTTCATACAAATATCTGGGAAGACTTGGAGAAACAATAAAACGAAACTAAAGAAAAATCATCACTTTGAAGTGGGACAGTCAGATAAAGACTAGCAGTCTGTCGTGTAATGGAATTTAAATAGCCCTCTTGGGACTAATTTCCACTTAGTCCTTTGTTCCATATTTTAATGGTAAAGCTGGATGCAAGATCAACCATTGAACTGTTAGACTGCATATACCAGCAAAACAGGCAATCAACTAGCGGTCCTAGAGATAAGAACATAACAGGAGGTTTTTTTTTTTTTTTTTGTCAGAAAGATAACATATATTACTTATCAAATGCGTACAGAGGGTTGGGGCCTAGCCGGCTCCCTATTACAAGCTATTGTCCTAGTACAAAGCCGTAAGTTACTACTACTATTTACAGTTGTCATGGTCATCCTATTGGAATTATCATCATGACAACTAATTACATCATAGGATAGTTGAGCCATATTGCCACTATAATTATGCCAAGAATTTTGCTGGCCTGATTGACTATGATCCATACAGGCCTTGTCTTTTTCAAAATTTGGTGCAACAAAAATGGGAACAGCATCAAACACTCTTGGCAAGCATACATTTCCAAAATTGTGGCCTGCTTTTGCTAGTTGGTCTGCTACCATATTTTGTTCTCTGTACGCATGTTTGACTGCTGGATTACCTAGTTGGCCCAGGGTGTTCCTCTTTCTTTCTTTCCACCCCTATTTCTAAAAAACTCCTATGCCAGAAACCGAAGAGATGCATCCAGGAAAAGAAATCCAAAACCATCCCATGGATCATACGTAAAATGAGTAAGATCTAAAAGTAGGACCATAATTTATCTAACAAGCAGATATTACTTGAGTTGGGTGCAAATCTTCTTTTCAAACTGACATGCCAAAACTTTTTCTGTTAGCTCTTCATCACTTCATGCAATAATAATTTCACTTAAAAGATCTCCCCAACCCCCATCCCAAAATATAAAATAAAACTTCATCAGAAAGAATCTAGAGAACAGTTTTTTTACCACAGCTTTTACACTTACTTCCTTACTAATTACTATGACCTACTTCTCTCCCACTACAGCCCAGACAGAAAAAAGCTGTTAGCTTTGAACTACCAGGGAAAAGGATTAGTGTTAGCCCATTTCACAGCAACAATTTTATCACTCCACGAATAATATACCTCTCAGAGCGAACAATTGTATACACTCTTTAATATCTGAAAGTTAAGCTTCTAACCTTTAGATTTAAGATGAGCCGTGCTACGTATGGTGCAGCCATACAGTGTTTAGACATTGTATTTGGTTTTAAGAATTCTAATTGAGTATTGTCAGACTCAGCATTAACAAATGTCAGTATACCACAATCCACCCAAGGGTTCATTAAGAAGCATCCACATATCTTCTTCTGATAACATATGCAAAACAATGTACATAGATATTTTCCTTTTCGCCACAGGTAAAGAATTAGCTATTCTCAATATTACTCAAATAATTGGAGCTGGGCCCTGCTTAAGCAAGAAAGCCTTATTTTTTTCCTTTTTTTAATAATGTAAAAGGAGAACCAAGACAGGATAAAGATTTTTTTTTTTTTCAATTTCTATCTCAATATGTCAAGCAATAAGAAGTGATATACATCCGTTTCTTTTGATAAGAAGTAATACAGCTCAAGGCATTCACATTCACCATATTTGGTCCTCTCTGTTCCTTCCGGGCTTCTCATCCACTTCCTAATAAGCTCTTAAGTTTTTGCTAAAACTCTCATGAAATTCAAAAATCCAGATAGACAGATCCCTGCTTTTCATTTACTAAACTCCATTATTGATAACCTTCATTTGCTAAACTCCATAAAACTGATACTCCCTCCGTCCCAAAAGGGATGATATTTTTTTGGATTTCGAGAGTCAAACTAGTTGTTCTTTGACCATGACTTATTAAGATACCTTTTAAACATTTTATACTGTCAATTAGTGTGACTTATATACTTTTTATGTAATTTCGAAATATATAATTTTATTTAAAAAAACTTGACGGTTCTATTTCCGAATTCATAGTCAAAGTTAAGAAGTTTAACTCTCGAAATTCGAAAAATGTCATCCTTTTTGAGATAGAAGGAGTACTTGTCATCAACTAGATATTTGTAAAATATAGGTAAAGCATCATACTCTCAGAATAAAAAGACTAATACAAGAATTCTTGTGCGATACAAGCTCAATGTCCACTCACTCTTCAAAAAGACTTGTCAAAAATCCAACTCAACAACATGACTACCAGATTCGATGACAGAAAAAGGTTTTTGCATAAAAAAAAAAAAGCCCAAATAAGATGCTACAACTGATGCATGAAAAACAAGAAAGAAATCTCAGTTTGATGATAAATAGCAGAGAGCAACATCTAAAATATCATATCCAAAATATATAACAAACCAAGATGATTCCTGTTTGAGGGAGGCGATTTTTGATAGAAAGCATATTCCAGATAGAGAGTTGAAGATATAAGTGAAGCTATTAACAATATGGTAAAGTTATCAACTGCGTATGCTTGTTACCGGCTAATCCATGTAACACAAATGTGAAAACTAAAACCTGAGAACAAGCTAGATGTTTGCATTAAAGATCATAACTTTACAGGTCATAAAAAAAAAATACTCCTCATTCCCAAATCAGTTGCTATGTAAATCCTCTACATCCATTCTACTCTATTGAGATGTATTTCATTCCCTTACTAAATAATACTATGTTTTTTAAGGCAAATAGGTGTTCTCTAGGTCTCCCACTTATCCTACACGGATAAGTTGCATAATAACAGTTTCACTTGTTATCGCCTACAGTTTGCAGATCATTATTGTTTGACATAAGGCATAGAAAGTTTGGGACAAATTTTGAACACTTGAGATCACACAAATGAGGAATTCAGAGCTCAACACTTGTAATTAAAAGCCAAAAGAATGCAATATTCAATATATAATGCTCAAGACACAGTAAATCCATGACTCACCATCTTTATAAGCGAGTCCCCAAGCCTTACCATGTCTACCATCCTGCAAATACAAAATGAAACCAAATTACAAAAATATACATAAACCCTTAAATCCTAGAAAGTAAACCCAAATGACAGCTATTACTTCTCCAGAAAAAGGAGATGTACCTTATAAAGATTGATTTTTGTAATTTCATAGGAGACACCGGTCCAATGAGTCTTGGCCATGTGATAACCGATACCCCAATTAGGTAGAAACTGAGCCACCTCAAAAAGATTCTTCTTCTTCTTCCGCTTGGGCTTCTTAGGTCCATCGACCGACGACGTCGTTGGAGGATTGTTAGTAGGGGTCGCAGTGCTCAGATTTCTGAGGAAACTGAAAGAGAGCCTGAAGTAGCTCGTGGCCTGATTCACCGTAGCTGCTCTGTTTACAAGAGCGTTCGCCATTTTCAGATAATCTGCTCCAACACTGTCCCCTGTTACTTTAACGATGAGAGATGAAAGTCCAATTTGCTTCTTCGCCCTTGCGGCGGAGCTCTTTCGTTTTTCTTTCTTTTTTTTCTTTAGGATGGGATGTGTAGGTAGAGTATGAGAGAAGAAAAAAAAAAAGGAAAATGACAAACTATTTTATCAGATTTGGGACCAAGTGGTTCATTGTAAAGTACTATTATTAGTACTAAATTGCAATTCTAATCTATATATTTCTCCCATTTTCTATGAAGTATAATTGGCTATTTATTCCCATTCTCTAGTTCTTAACATTGAATCCAAATAATATGCGCTTACGGAAAAAAATTAAACTGAGTGCTTTCGTCTAGGCAAATGTTTATCATATCTTGTATCGACACAAATAAGTAAAAATTGCACGGGGAGCTAGTTGGGCGCCAGCATCCCTTTTTAACTCGTAGCTGATTTGTCTTTCTGTTTGCACACGTACCCACTTTTTAAAAAACTTCAGCTTCCCTTTCTCCTCCCCTTCTCCTCCTCCCCTTCTCCTCCTCTTCTTCTTCTTCTTCTTCTTCTTCTTCTTCTTCTTCTGTTATTGGTACTGCTAAAGCAATTGTACAATTAAATTTCAGATCTTCCATTATTTCATTAATGATTTAATCTGGAGGTCACTGCTTAGTCCCCTACGACACATTATTTTTGATACTAAAAGGCAACGACACTAATATTAACTAGTAGCAGTTATAAAAAGTCAGGATGTTGAACATCTTGTCATAGTTCACAGAAGATTTAATATAAGTCAGGATTCTTGACTGAGGGCGACTCAATTAATGAGACTGTTAGCATTTGTGGGAAAAAATTGTACAGTTCTAGGGCTGAAGTTTTCTAGTTACAACATAGAAACTTCAGCTCTAGAGCTGAAGTTTCCTAGTTACAACATATATAGAAACTTCAGCTCTAGAGCTAAAGTTTTTATGTTATAACTGGCAAACTTCAGCTCTTGAGACGACCCAAGGGGTCATCACCTATTTTCTCTCTTTTCTGCGCTTCCGAGGCCTTGAAAACCTCATTTTTAGTCGCCTCGATTTGTGTGCGCAGTCTCGGCGCATAGCCGAAAAACTTAAATATGAACTCTATGTGAAAAACGATAAACTTTGATATTAATATGAATATATTTGACTTCGGTCAATATTTTTTGTAGACGGACCCGGACTCATGATTTGACGATCCCGAAGGGTTAGTAAAAAAATATGGGACTCGGGCATATGCCCGGAGTCGAATTCCGAGGTCTAGAGCCCGAGAAATAAATTTTTCTATGAAATTATTTTTCCGAAATTATTAAGAAAATTGAAAATAAAATTTGATTAGAAGACTGTGGTATCGGGCTCGTATTTTGGTTCTGATGCCCGGTACAAGTCTTATATGTGATTTAAGATGTTTTTGTGAAATTTGGTTGAAATCGGACGTCATTTGACGTATTTCGGACCTAAATATCTAAAAATGAAAGTTTATGAAGTTTGAAGAAAAATTGATGATTTTGAGGTTTAATTCCTCGTTCTTGATGTTATTTTGGCGATTTGATCACACGGTTAAGTTAGTATGAAGTTGTTGAGTTAGTGTGTGTGTTTGGTTAGGAGCCCCGAGGTCCCGAGAGTGTTTCGGAGGTGGTTCAGGGTGTTTTGAACTTAGTAAAAAATTGCAGAAAAATCTGATATTTTTGCCCAGAGATCTTCTCCTTCGCGATCACACTATGTTTCTCGCGTTCGCGAAGCACCAGCTTCACCCTTCATCGCGTTCGCATAGAGTTGCTGAACTCTGAGGGCCCAGCCCTCCTTCCTTCATCGCGTTCGCAATAGTTGGATCGCGTTCTCGTAGAGTCCCAGCTTTACTTCACCGCATTTGCGTAGGCCATTTCTTTGGACCCCCAGTGCTTCCTCTTCACGTTTGTAGCCCTTCCCTCGCGAACGCGTAGCTTGCTAGCTCTCCCTTATTCGCGAACGCGAAACTCCTGTCGCGAACGCATAGAACAAAAACGCCCAGTTATATTTTTAAGCTTCCAGAATCAAAACATACGGGTTTCATTCAAATTTCTCACGAACTCTCTTCTTCACCAAGCTCTAGGAGTCCATTGAAGCCCCCATTCTTCAAGATCATTTGGGTTAGTAATTTTCCACCTATTTCCTCCATTTTCTCTCATTAATTAGTGAGTTTCTAAGCTTAAATCATGTAATCTAGGGTTGAAATTGGGGAACTGGGTAGAGTTAGGGCTTTTCAATTTCCTTCGATTTAGATCTCGTTTTGGAGTAAAATTTGAAAACAAATTGTATATCTGGGCGCGTAGGGGAATGGATGATATAAAATTGGTTCGAACCTCGTGTTTTGACCAAGCGGGCCCGGGGTCAATTTGGGAATTTTTGGAAGAAAGCTTGAAAATCTATATTTAGGCATTGAGTTTGATTTGTTTAGCCTATATTGATATTATGAAGTCCTTATTGCATAGATTCGATTGAGTTGGAGCCGAATTCGAAAGGGAAAGCGTTCGTTGTGGATTAATTTGGCCGTGGAAGTTGAGGTAAGTGTTTGGTTTAACCCTAGCTTGAGGGAATAGGAGTTGAGTCTTGTTTTCTACTTGCTAATTGATCGAGTACGATGTATAGGCATGGTGACAAGTATCTATACATTGGTGTCTAGCATGATCGTGAGTCCTTAATTGCGGATAGTTGGTTGTTGTTATGTCTTCCATGTCTAATTGATGATTTCTATATGTGGTAAAGGCTTTGTGATAGAAATTGTGATCTTGGTACTTCGAGGAGCATTGGCTCGGTTTAGAAATGTAGATTGTGACGGTATATGAGATAAGTAATTCCGTGGAGCTTGGGCTCAAGTGATATCGTGAAGTAAGAAAAGAAAGAAAGAGAAAGAGTTATTGGTTATTCCCTTGCCAGGACGTTTTGTTGATTTTTGTTGGTTTTTCTCCCTTGCCGGGATATTGAGTTCATTTGTGTTGTGCCCTTGCCGGGTTTTAATTGTTTGTTGTGTGTTCACTTGCCGGGACTTTTGCTACTGTTTATTTACTCTCTTCCCTCCCCCCCCCCCC
>MU710032.1:69432-84253 GCA_026770625.1 Nicotiana glauca
CTAAATGTTAAGGGTCCGTTTGCACGCCGCAACAATACTAAATGTTAAGGGTCGAGTTGCACGCCGAAACAATACTGAATGTTAAGGTTTGGATTGCACGCCGCAACAATACTAAATGTTAAGGTCGGGTTGCACGCCGCAACAATACTAAATGCTAAGGGTCGGGTTGCACGCCGCAACAATACTAAATGTTAAGAGTTGGATTGCACGCCGCAACAAGTACTAAATGTTGATGGTCGGGTTGCACGCCGCAACAATACCAAATGATATGGGTCGGGTTGCATGCCGCAACAGTATTTTCATACATTAGGATTGGGTTATGCGCCGCAACAATTATTGATAAAAGTGTATTTATTTGGGTGTTTGATTCTTGTCCGCTGTTAACTACAAGTTGTCCTTAGATTGTTATTTCGGATTTACTATTAATATTGTTATCTCCCCACAACATGCTCCCCCTCCTATATCGTTTTCTTGCCTAGTATTTTCGATATATATATATATATATATATATATATAATTGCACAGGTTTATGTGGTGGTCCAGTCTAGCCTCGTCACGACTTCACCGGGGTTAGGCTAGACACTTACCAGCACATAGGGTCGGTTGTGCTGATGCTACACCCTGTGCATTTTTGCACAGGTCCAGGTTTCGAGCAGCAGCAGCAGCAGCGGCAGCTTTAGTTCTGAAGCATACCTTTAGTCCGGTGAGACCCAAAGTAGCCTTGCAGGCGTCTGCAGGCCCGATGTCTCCCTTCTATCCTAATATTAGACTGTCATCTCTTCGTATTTGGGATAAACAGATTTATGTTTCTTTCAGACCTTGTATTTAGTAAACTCTTAGCAGTTCGTGAGTAATGTGACACCAGTCTTAGGTAAAGGTTGTTGTTGACTGTTCTGCGTTTTGATTCAAATTATAATTTAGACTTCCGCTATTATTAAATTTCATGTTCTATATTGATGCTATGAATTGTTATGAGATTTATTTATTAATGGAAAGGTAATTAAGTTGGCTTGCCTAACTACCACGAGTAGGCGCCATCACGACCCCAAGGGTGGGAAATCCGGATCGTGACAAGTTGGTATCAGAACTCTAGGTTACATAGGTCTCACAACTCACGGACAAACTTGGTAGAGTCTGAGGGATCGGTACGGAGACGTCTGTACTTATCCTCCAAAGGCTACAGAGTTAGGAAAAACTTCTCATTTGTTCTTTCTTGTCGTGCGGTTCTGTTTCTCAAATACCGATTGAATTTCTACTATGTTCTTTCGTAGATGGTGAGAACACGCGCTTCCTCACATACCGCTCTAGTCCGATTGGTAGGCCTTAGAGAGGGTGTCATTCGAGCTGGTTTGCTTCCAGTGGTTCAGCCAGCGGTGGCAGGTCAGCCACTATAGTGGCTCAGGCCGGGAGTGAGGTCACTTTTTGGGAGGCGGCCACTATGGGCCATAGAGTTGAGATGGTTCTACCACAGGGAGGTCGTCATGGGTCGGATAAGAGGCCCCATCATGCAGGCAGATTCAGTGGTACCTCGTCAGGAGGTAGAGGTTCTCATGGTAGAGGCCATCCTCCTAGGCCCTTTCAGTTAGCTCTCCAGGTCACTCATAGTACTTCAGGTGGTCATTCAGGTCGACAGGGTCAGCCTCGGTTTGCGTGGATGTTATGAGTGTGGCGAGTATGGTCATCTCAGGAGGGATTGCCCGAGGTTGGGGGGTGCTCAGCCGCAGCAGTCAAGGCCTTGCCACGCTTGTGGTGACCCGAGGCATATTGTTAGATTTTGCCCTCGAGCATCGAGCAGCTTCCAGCATCAGAGTTCTCGTACTAGGATTCAGGCACCAGAGGTTCCACAGCTTGCCCAGCCAGCCAGAGGTAGTGGCAGGGGTGTTAAAGGTGGAGGCAGAGGTCATAGAGGTAGAGCTCAGGCCGCCAGAGGTGGAGGCCAACCAGCAACCAGGCCAGAGGCTGAGTCTTCAGATGCAGACATTACAGGTACTATTATGGTTTGTGATAGAATGCTTCAGTGCTATTTGACCTTGGGTTTACATATTCGTATGTGTCATCTTACTTTGTACCGTACCTGGTTATGCCTAGTGATGCTTTGGGTATTCCTGTGTATGTGTCTACGCGGTGGGTGGTTCTATTGTGTTTGATCGAGTTCATCGCTCTTGTGTTGTGGAGATTGGGGGTCTTGAGACCCGTGACGATTAGTTGCTTTTATACATGGTGGATTTCGACGTGATATTGGGTACGGATTGGTTGTCCCCATCATGCTATCTTAGATTGTCATACCAAGACCTTGACCTTAGCTTTATTGGGTATGCCGCCCGACAGGGATATTGACCTTTGTATTGATCGAGCTTCGGGCACTCAGCCCATTTCTATCCCGTTGTATCGCATGGCCCCGCCGGAGTTGAAAGATTTAAAGGACCAGTTGCAGGATTTGCTTGAGCAGGGTTTCATTAGACCAGTGTTTCGCCTTGGGACGCGCCAGTGTTATTTGTCAAGAAGAAGGATGGATCGATGATGATGTGCATAGATTACCGGTAGTTGAACAAGGTAATGATTAAGAATAAGTATCCACTCCCGAGGATTGAGGATTTGTTCGACCAGTTTCAGGTGTCAGGGTATTTTCCAAGATTGACTTGAGATCTGGCTAACACAGACACCATTCCGCACTCGATATGGGCATTATGAGTTTTTGATCATGTCATTTGGGTTGACCAATGCCCCAACAACATTTATGGAGTTTATGAACCGAGTGTTCAGGCCTTATTTGGACTTGTTCGTGATAGTTTTCATTGATAATATTCTGATATACTCTCGCAGCCAGGAGGGGCACGAGCAGCACCTCAGAGTGGTTCTTCAGACTCTGAAGGATCGTTAGTTATATGCTAAGTTCTCAAAGTGTGAGTTCTGTTTGAGTTCGGTTGCATTCCTGGGTCACGTTGTATCAGCAGGGGGTATTCAAGTGGACCCGAAGAAGATTGAGGCATTCAATAACTGGCCTCGACCAGCATCAGCTACAGAGATTTGGAGTTTCTTGGGGGTTAGCAGGCTACTACCGTCGATTTGTAGAGGGGTTTTCATCCATTGCAGTCCCGATTACCAGATTGACCCAGAAGGGTGCCCAGTACAGATGGTCGGATGAGTGTGAGGCGAGCTTTCAGAAGCTCAAGATAGCTCTGACTACGGCACCAGTGTTAGTTTTGCCCACAGGTTTAGGGCCTTATTTAGTCTATTGTGATGCTTCCTGTATTGGGCTTGGTGCAGTGTTAATGCAGGATGGCAAGGTTATTGCCCATGATTCAAGGCAGTTGAAGATTCATGAGAAGAATTATCTAGTGCATGATTTAGAGCTGACAGCTATTGTTCACGTATTGAAGATTTGGAGGCACTATTTGTATGGCGTGGCATGTGAGGTGTTCACTGACCACAAGAGTCTTCAGTACTTGTTCAAGTATAAGGATTTGAATTTGAGGCAGAGGAGGTGGTTGGAGTTATTGAAAATTATGATGTCACTATTTTATACCATTCGGGGAAGGCCATTGTGGTGACTGATGCTTTGTGTAGGAAGTCAGCTAGTATGGGCAGTCTTGCTTATATTCCAGTCAGTCAGAGGCCGCTTGCTTTGGATGTTTAGGCCCTAGCCAATCAGTTCGTGAGACTGGATGTTTCTGAGCCTAGTCGTGTGTTGTCCTGCACGTTGCTCGTTCTTCATTATTGGAGCGTATCCGTGATCGGCAGTTTGATGATCCCCATTTGTGTGTCCTCAGAGACATGGTGTAGCGTGGAGGCGCCCAACAGGTTACCTTAGATGCGGATGGTGTTTTGAGATTACAGAGGTGATTTTGTGTGCCTAATGTCAATGGTATTCGAGAGTTGATTTTGGAGGAGGCCCACAGTTTTCGGTATTCTATTCATCCGGGTGCCACAAAGATGCATCAGAACTTGCGGCAGCATTATTGGTGGCGTAGGATGAATAACGATATTGTTTCATATATGGCTTGTTGATTGAACTGTCAGTAGGTTAAGTACGAGCATCAGAGGCTTGGTGGTTTATTTCAGAGGATTAAGCTTCCCGAGTGGAAGTGGGAGAGGATCACTATGGACTTTGTTACCGGACTTTCGTTGACTCGGAAGAAGTTCGATGCAGTTTGGGTCATTGTAGGTAGGCTGACCAAGTCAGCACATTTCATTCCTGTGGCAGTCTCCTATTCATTCAAGAGATTACCTGAGATTTATATCCGGGGGGATTATTCGCCCTCATGGTGTGCCAGTATCTATCATTTTGGATCCGGATACGCAGTTTACCTCGCGCTTCTGGAAGGCAATTCAGCGAGAGTTGGGCACCCAGGTTGAGTTAAGCACGACATTCCATCCTCAGACGGACGGACAGTCCGAGCGGACTATTCAGATATTGGAGGATATGCTCCGAGCCTGTGTCATTAATTTTGGAGGCTCGTGGGACCAGTTTTTGCCTTTAGCAGAGTTCGCCTACAACAACAACTACCAGTCCAGCATTCAAATGGCTCTATATGAGGCGTTGTATGGTAGGCAATGTCGATCTCCAGTTGGATGGTTTGAGCCGGGAGAGGATCGGTTATTAGGTACATATTTGGTTCAATAGGCCTTGGACAAGGTCAAGATCATTCAGGATAGGCTTCGTTCGGCTCAGTCGCGGCAAAAGAGTTATGCAGATCGTAAGGTTCAGGATGTAGTTTTCATGGTTGGTTAGAGCGAGTATTGCTCCGAGCGTCGCCTATGAAGGGCGTGATGAGATTTGGGAAGAAGGGCAAGCTTAGCCCTAGGTTCATTGGCCCATTTGATATTCTCGATCATGTTGGAGATGTGGCTTATAGACTTGACTTGCCGCCTAGATTGTCGGTCGTGCATCAAGTGTTTCATGTGTCCATGCTTCGGAGGTATCAAGGCGATCTAGCCCACGTGTTAGATTTTAGCACTGTCCAGTTGGACAAGGATTTATCTTATGAGGAGGAGCCGGTAGCTATTCTAGACCGGCAGGTTCGTCAGTTGAGATCCAAGAGTTTTCCCTCTATTCGTGTTCAGTGGAGAGGTCAGCCTCCGGAGGCATCGACCTGGGAGTCCGAGTCTGATATGCGAAGCCGTAATTCCCATCTTTTTCCTGACTCGGGTACTTCTTTCTTTTGTCTGTTCGAGGACGAACGACTGTTTTAGAGATGGAGAATGTGACGACCCAAGGGGTTATCACCTGTTTTCTCTCTTTTCCACACTTCTAAGGCCTTGAAAACCTCATTTTTAGTTGCCTCGATTTGCGTGTACAGTCCAGGCGCGTAGTCGGAAAGCTTAAATATGAATTCTATGTAAAAAATGATAAACTTTGATATTAATATGGATATATTTGACTTCGGTTAACATTTTTGGTAAACGGACCTGGACTCATGATTTGACGATCCCGGAGGGTCCGTAAAAAAATATGGGACTCGGGCATATGCCCGGAGTCGAATTCCTGGGTCTAGAGCCCGAGAAATGAATTTTTCTGTGAAATTATTTTTTTGAAATTATTAAGAAAATTGGAAATAAAATGTGATTAGAAGGCTGTGGTATCGGGCTCGTATTTTTGTTCTGATACCTGGTACAAGTCTTATATGTGATTTAAGACATTTATGTGAAATTTGGTTGAAATCGGACGTCATTTGACGTGTTTTGGACCTAAATATCTAAAAATGAAAGTTTTTGAAGTTTGAAGAAAAATTGATGATTTTGAGGTTTGATTCCTCGTTCTTGATGTTATTTTGGCGATTTAATCGCACGGTTAAGTTCATATGAGGTTGTTGACTTAGTGTGTGTGTTTGGTTAGGAGCCCCGAGGGCTCGGGAGTGTTTCGGAGGTGGTTCAGGGTGTTTTGAACTTAGTAAAAAATTGCAGAAAAATCTAATATTTTTGCCCAGAGATCTTCTCCTTCGCGATTGCACTATGTTTCTTGCGTTCGCGAAGCACCAGCTTCACCCTTCGTCGCGTTTGCATCATTCCTTCATGTTCGCATAGAGTTGTTGAACTCTAAGGGCCCAACCCTCCTTCCTTCATCGCGTTCGCTATAGCTGGATCGCAATTCGCCTAGAGTCCCAGCTTTACTTCACCGCGTTCGCGTGATGGTCAACGCGTTCGCGTAGGCCATTTCTTTGGACCCCCAGTGCTTCCTCTTCGTGTTCGCAGCCCTTCCCTCGCAAACGCGTAGCTTGCCAACTCCCCCTTATTCGCGAACGCTACACTCCTGTCGCGAACGCATAGAACAAAAATGCCCAGTTATATTTTTAAGTTTCCAGAATCAAAACATACGGGTTTCATTCAAATTTCTCACGAACTCTCTTCTTCCGCATGCTCTAGGAGTCCATTAAAGCCCCCATTCTTCAAGACCATTTAGATTAGTAATTTCCCACCTATTTCCTCCATTTTCTCTCATGAATTAGTGAGTTTCTAAGCTTAAATCATGTAATCTATAGTTGGAATTGGGGAACTGGGTAGAGTTAGGGCTTTTCAATTTCCTTCGATTTAGACCTCATTTTGGGGTCGAATTTGAAAATAAATTGTATATCCGTGCGCGTGGGGGAATGGGTGATATGAAATTGGTTCGAACCTCATATTTTGATCAAGCGAGCCCGGGGTCGATTTTGGAATTTTTTTAAGAAAGCTTGGAAATCTATATTTAGGCATTGGGTTTGATTTGTTTAGCCTATCTTGATATTATGAAGTCCTTATTGCATAGATTCGATTGAGTTGGAGCCGAATTCGAAAGGGAAAGCGGTTGTTGGGGATTGATTTGGCCGTGGAAGTTGAGGTAAGTGTTTGGTTTAACCCTAGCTTGAGGGAATAGGAGTTGAGTCTTATTTGCTACTTGCTAATTGATCGAGTGCGATGTATAGGCATGGTGACGAGTATCTATACATTGGTATCTAGCTTGACCATGAGTCCTTAATTGCGGATAGTTGGTTGTTGTTATGCGCTCCATGTCTAATTGATGATTTCTATATGTGGTAAAGGCTTTGTGATAGAAATTGTGATCTTGGTACTTCGAGGAGCATTGGCTCGGATTAGAAATGTAGATTATGACGGTATATGAGATAAGTAATTCTGTGGAGCTTGGGCTCAAGTGATATCGTGAAGTAAGAAAAGAAAGAAAGAGAAAGTGTTATTGGTTATTCCCTTGTCGAGATGTTTTGTTAATTTTTTTTGGTTTTTCTCCCTTGCCGGGATATTGAGTTCATTGATATTGTGCCTTTGCCGGGTTTTAATTGTTTGTTATGTGTTCCCTTGTCGGGACTTTTGCTATTGTTTATTTGCTCTCTTGCCCCCCCCCCCCCCATTTGTGATTGTTGTTTGGATGGGGCGCAATGACAAATGCTAAGGGTCGGATTGCACGCCATAACAATACTAAATATTAAGGGTCGGGTAGCACGCCGCAACAATACTAAATGTTAAGGGTCGGGTTGCACGCCGAAACAATACTAAATGTTAAGGGTCGGATTACATACCGCAACAATACTAAATGTTAAGGGTCGGGTTGCACGCCGCAACAAGTACTAAATGTTGATGGTCGGGTTGCATGCCGCAATAATACCAAATGATATGGGTCGGGTTGCACACCGCAACAGTGACATTTGAGGGTCGGGTTGCATGACGCAACAGTGTTGTCATACATTAGGATCGGGTTGTGCGCCGCAACAATTATTGATACAAGTGTGTTTATTTGGGTGTTTGATTCTTGTCCGCTGTTAACTACAAGTTGTCCTTAGATTGTTATTTCAGATTTACTATTAATATTGTTATCTCCCCATAACATGCTCCCCCTCCTATATCGTTCTCTTGCCTAGTATTTTCGATTCCGCTGTATATATATATATATATATAAAATTGCACAGGTTTATGTGGTGGTCCAGTCTAGCCTCGTCACTACTTCGCCGGGGTTAGGCTAGACACTTACCAACACATAGGGTCGGTTGTGCTGATGCTACACTCTGTGCATTTTTCACTGGTCCAGGTTTCGAGCAGTAGCAGCGGCAGCTTTTGTTCGGGAGCATAACTTCAGTTCGGAGAGACCCGAGGTAGCCTTGCAGGCATCCGCAGACCCGACGTCTCCCTTCTATTATTTTATTAGAGTGTCATCTCTTCGTATTCGGAATAAATATATTTATGTTTCTTTCAGACCTTATATTTAGTAAACTCTTAGCAGTTCGTGAGTAATGTGACACCAGTCTTGGGTAGAGGCTGTTGTTGATTGTTCTGCGTTTTGATTCAGATTATAATTCAGACTTCCGCTATTATTAAATTTCATGTTCTATATTGATGCTGTGAATTGTTAAGAGATTTATTTATTAATGGAAAGGTAATTAAGTTGGCTTGCCTAGCTACTACGAGTAAGCGCCATCACGACCCCGAAAGTGGGAAATCCGGGTCGTGACAGCTCTAGAGCTGATATTTTTATTTTATAACTGGCAAACTTCAACTCTAGAGGTGAAGTTTCCCGATTACCAAATAAAAACTTATAAAATAAAACTTCAGCTCTAGAGCTGAAGTTCGCGAGTTACAAAACAAAAACTTCACCTCTATAACTTAACTTCAGGCCCGGCTACTAAAATCCTGAAGTTTTGTGTGATTGTCTTTGCTACTACAGCCCCGTGTGCTGCAGTTATGCGAAAAAGCGGGTACGCTTGTAACTTTTTTTCAAAGCGGGCACAGATTAACATGTGGCACAAAAAGCGGGTATAGATGCAAATGCCCCCAAATAAACAAGCAAAATAAAATTGTCCATCATATCAATATTTAATATAATTAAAATTGGTTTCATTAAGTTGTGTAAGAGGTATTGGCTATGGCATCTGAGTCATTTCCTCGGTTGGCATTAGGGTATATAAAGAAAACCGATAAATCGCATTAAATTTATATTCCGAGTCAAATCGGGTAAAAAATTCAATTGTGATTTGGTTTCATTTGGTTAAGTATTGGAACAAAAAAACGACCATAATCAGTTAGGTTTGGTTTAACTAAAAAAGTCAAACCGAAATCAAGCCAACCGATAGTACATTTATAAAAAATTTAAAACATTAATACATATAAATATTTATTTTAATATAATTTATAAATATTTCTTAAATATTTTCACAGATTTATATTTTAATGTATTTCAAGTTTGGACTTAATATTCTCGAATGGTAAATAAATATTATAACCCATAAATGTAGTAACTCAAACAAAGTTCAAATTAATACTAGTGCTAAGTGCTAACAAAAGAAATTCAATTCAACACTAGGAATAACGATAGTGTTGGATATCTATTTTTTAGTTTTGTGTTGGTTTATAATGAAAATATATGACTTAGTTTATCTTTTTTTTAGTGCTTAGTTATGTAACTAATAATTTATTAGCTATATTTATTTTAGCATGACCTATATAATATTTTTAGATTATATTAATTTTTATTGTGGCTTATTAATTAGTAATATTTGATTTATGCAATTTTATCATTTTTATTATTGAATATTTTAGTATAATGCTATGATTTATCTCATATTATTGTGTTATTTTCTTGAAAAAAAATATTATATAATTGTATCTTACTGGAGCTAAAGAAATATTTGGAGCACAAGTCACATATATTGTGCTATGAAGATTTTATCGAAAGAAAAAATCCAAAAACCCAAAAACCCGGAAAAATCGAAAACCCGAGAAAAAGTAAGATTGAAAAAACTAACTTTGTTGGTTTGGTTTATAAATTAAAGACACGGCACAATTAATTTGATTTGATAATTGAAAAATCCGAACCAACTCGAGTTATATACCCTTAGTTGGCATGCATCTTTTTTTGAAAGGAAGAGAAAATTTGAGAAAGAAAGATAAAAGATGAGTTACTTGCTGAGCTTCTTTTCATTCAGTTGGATTGTTTCGATCTTTTTACTTTATTTAATAATTCAAAAAAAAAAGTTTGGCCAAAACCACCCAAGCTCCAATAAGCTTGCAAGGGCTAACATTATGTTTGGATTAGCTGATTTGAAGTAGCTGATAAGCATAAGTGTTAAAAGCCACTTTTAAGTGTTGAAACTGATTTGATAAATAAACAGTTACATATTTGGGTACAAATGCTGAAATTGATAATAAGTTACTGCAGTATTTGAAAAAAAAGTGATGATAAACTCTTTTTCTGTTAAAATGACTAAAATAACCTTAGAACTGTTTACTCTTATAAGGGCGTAATTTCTATAAAATTTTAGATTGCAGATCGATTCAAATACAAAATATTCTATTTGTCATTTTATTTTGAATATAACTTTGCTTAGATATGATAATTTATTTCATGATAAGCATATAATCATAAGTTATAATAATTAATAAATTGACAAAAGTTGTTCAGTGAAAAATAAATCTAAATAGGACAAAATATTTGAAGAGAAACAAACAATGTCTTCATCACCACAATACTAAGAAAATAATATATTAAAAATTTGATATGTCTTCATTTATTACATACAGTTCAAAGATTAATACACAATCACATAGATATAAATATATAAATGAATAGAGAATTTGCTTATCTTAAATAATCAATGAGAATTGCAGACTTGAAGAGGTGGGGGGTTTAGGTTGAAAAAAATACTTGGGACTGTGAGTATCGATGTAGGAGTTTTGTTCTAAAAATGAATATTTTAAGGATAAAGTAGTAAAAAACTTGGTCAAACTTAAAATGCTTATAACCTAAAAATTCATAAGGTGGGGGTGAACAGCTTATGACTTTTGGCTTATTTTTGACTTATAAGTACTTTTAACTTTACCAAACGCGTAGATAAGCCAAAAAGTATTTATAAACTAGTTTGAGCAGCTTATAAGCTTAGCCAAATACCCTCCAAGTCCTTAATCTACTTTCTTAATCTTATATTTGCATTGTGATATGTGGAACTCATCTTAATGTGTGTTCTAATCTACTATTGGATTCAGGAGCAGTTTTCTCATCAATCAACCCACACATCCGTCTCTTTTTTTCCTAATGGAAGGGAATCAAAAGCAATTGATATTTCTAGGAACTTTTTATGCAGTTCAAGACAACTGATAGGAAATAACAGCAAAAAAATAATGTGTTTCACTAGAAGTTCGTGTTCTTGGGTGGGTCTGGATAAATGGTAGCTGAGGTTACAACCAAAATTTAAAAGGAACTATTACTACTATAGATATCAATTAAAACTTCACAACATGACCACATCGGTCCTGATATATATGCCTCTTCCTCATCCTTGTACTCATACTCTTTCTTATCTGCTACTATTGTTTAACCCAAAAATAAATTTCTTTGTCAAACTCAATATTAAAAAAAAAATGGGTCACTGATAACCAAAATTACTTCACTTTTCTGGTAGTCCGAAGAATAAAAGAATAACAAAAATAATAGACAGGGAAAGAAAACTCAAAGTAGATCGCTAATCTCTCCCAGAATTGCGGTTTGAACCTTTTGAACAATGTAAAAGAATCATTGCATAAAATGATAAACATCCAGATGATTTTACATATGAGGATCATGTCCTTATATAAGGATACATAGTTATAATGGTTTTGATACTTAATTCTAGCTCGTTAATGACATTAACTGCCTTGATGGCCTATTATCACATATAATTGTAACAGTGGAATTAATGACTGAGGATTCTTCATAACCACGATCAACGCTGATTTCCTTTCCTTTTTATAACAGATTCATGAACCTTCCCTCTTTATGGTCTTTATCCATTATGTTCCTATTTCTTCTTTTCTAATTCCACTGTTATCACATATAATTGTAACCGATTCATGAACCTTCCCTCTTTATGGTCTTTATCCACTATGTTCCTATTAATTCCACTGTTATTACATATAATTGTAACAGTGGAATTAATGACTGAGGATTCTTCATAACCACGATCAACGCTGATTTCTCTTCCTTTTTATAACAGATTCATGAACCTTCCCTCTTTATGGTCTTTATCCACTATGTTCCTATTTCTTCTTTTCTAATTGTTAGGACCAATACCTTCTCTAATGAAATACCGAAGGTGCTTTTTTCGTGCCTTCTTGGATTTTTTAATTCGCTTGATTGAAAGTGTCACTTGTTACCTTGATGGTAGTCCACGTTTCATGTTCTTTTCCACCAATACAGATAGTCCCCCACTTTCTAAATATTCTCAACTGAATATTCGGAAAGTGGTAAGCATTTATGGCGGGAATTCCTTGCCGCATTTTTCCAAGTAACATAATGCCTTTTTCAAAACCAATCTGATATACGTCATATCTATTTGATGTTCAAGACACGCGTCTCATTATAATTGGCTATGCAGTTTTCAATGCCTTTTTAGGGTTTTTTTGCGGCTGCACTAGTCACGAAGTGACGGTTCCATGATGACAGTTCATAATGACCAACTCTAATGACGGTTCTTTTCTGTAATGACCCGACCGGTCATTTCGAGCCCTAGCGCGTCGTTCAGCAGTCTGAGGCCATGAGCAGCTTCATTTCAAGAATTGTGACTTGTTCGCATGGTCGGAATTTAAATTCAGGAAGATCGGAGTTAAATTTAGATGAAAATTCTCATTTGAGAAGCTTGAAGTTGAAACAATGAACTAGGATTGGAATTTTGAGTAAACGACCTCGGAATCAGGATAGGTTCCAGCAGGTTCGTAGGATGATAGGTTCGTAGGATGATTCCAGACTTGGGCTATACCCGGATTGGGTTTTGGATAACCCGAGAGCGTTTTGGCGCCTATTGTGGAAGTTAGCATTTTAGAAAGAATTTCTTAAGTTTGGCTTGAAGTGCATTTCAGTGTTATCAATGTCCGATTGGGATTCCGAGTCTGGGAATAGCTTTGTATGGTGATTCTAGAGTTGGGAGTATGATCGTAAGTGAATTCGGAGGTCCGTAGGTCCTTTTGGAGCAATTTGGCTAAAGTTAGAATTTGAAGGTTTTTGAGAAGTTTTATCGAAGGTTGATTTTTTGATATCGGGGTAGGAATCCAATTTTGAAAGTTGGAGTAGGTCCGTAATGTCAAATATGACTTGTGTGCAAAATTTGAGGTCAATCGGACGTGATTTGATAGGCTTAAGCATCGGAAATAGAAGTTGGAAAGTTCAAAGTTCATAAAGCTTTGATTGGAGGTCGATTGATGATTTTAACGTTGTTTGGTGTGATTTGAGGCCTCGAGCATGTAATGTGTTTTGACACTTGTTGGTATGATTTGTTGGGGTCCCGAGGGCCTCGGGTGGATTCCGGGTGGTTAACGGATCGAAATTGGAATTTGGAAGAGGGCTGAAGGCATCTGGTTGCTGGTATTTTCGCTTCTGCGGTTGATTGACCACAGAAGCGAACGGGGAGCCGCAGATGCAGTTTTCGCTCCAAAGCTTGAGGACCACAGATGCGGTCTAAATTTCGCAGAAGCGAAACTGCATCTGCGGAAGGGGCATCGCAGAAACGGAAGAGGGCATGTTGGAGAGGACTGCATATGCGGTCAAAGTTTCGTAGAAGCGAGAACGCATCTGCAGAGAGCGGATCGCAGAAGCGAAAATGGGGGGTTCAGTGGCAGCCGCAGAAGCGGCTTGTTTTTCGGCTAAAGCGGAACCGCATAAGCATTTATATTTCGGCAGAAGCGGAAGCAGTTGGGGCAGTGTAATGTTTTAAGTTCGGGGTTGAGCTCATTTCAACCTCATTTTTCTTCCATTGGAGTCGATGGGGAGCAGCTTGGGGATGCCATTTTCGTCACTTGTCATGAGATAAGTAATTTATGCTAGCTTTGAGTTAAATACAAGATTTATACATAGATTTAGGCATGGAAATTAGTATAAAAATTGGGGTTTTGGTGGGAAACCTAGAAAATCATATTCTTGGAATTTAGCCACGATTTTGAGTATAAAATGAAGAGAAAATTGTATATTTGAGTTCCTAAGGTCATGGGTAACCTTTATCTTCGAGAAATTTCGGATTTTCGGGCATGTGGGTCTGAGGGCATTTTCGTCAACTTTTCGTTCGGTGTTAGGAATTGTTATAAATTGGGTTGTAAAGTATAATTTAGCATATATTAATGGATTTATATGATCATTGGCTAGTTTTGGAGCATTGTACGATGGTGCAAGTCTTCGAAAGAATGTAGAATGCCAGTTGTGGATCTTCGGAGCGAGGTGAGTCTCCTTTCTAATCTTTTGAGGGGGAATTTACCCCATAGGTGAAGTGATTGATTATGTGCTCCTAATTGTGGGTGCTACGTACGCACGAGGTGACGAGAGTCCGTGCGTAGCTACTATTATGCTATTGTCCGGGTAGTTAGAACCCATCAGCATGTTATACTTGGATTAATTATGAACCCATCGATGACTTGGGATTGTTTAAATCACCTTTGATTAGTAAACGAATTTAAAAAGAGATTAAACATTATTTATTGAATTGTCAAACAGAGAATTAGTTTTATTTGGATAATTATTCCCCGATAAAATTCTAATTGGTTATCTGAGCACGTATCTTATGTGTGCCTGCGTCGCATGGATGATTCACGAGCAGGGTCATTGTTTATTTTATGTTGACAGCGTCGTATGAATGATTCGCGAGCGGGGTAATAGATCATATTGAATTAATAAATGGATTTCTAAAAAGACTTAAGCTTTGTTTTCTCAAATTATTAAAGAATTGGCCATTCTTGGATAATTGCTCCATGTTGACTTTTTGACTGATTGTCTGTCTGTGTGTGTTTATTTTGGAACAGGCCGAACGCCTCGGCAGATTAATAGATGCATCTATAGGCGCGTCGTCGACCCTCGGCAAGTGCACATTTATTTCTGTTGGATCGG
>MU710032.1:90153-100777 GCA_026770625.1 Nicotiana glauca
TGCTATTTCTTTGTGTGTTTCGCTTCCTATCTTTTAAAGAAAGTCCGTACTAGTGCGGGGATTAGGTAATTCCTTCCAGAGTTCGATTTCCGTTTGCGCTATGTTCGGAATGGTGGCCTATTGGCATATTGTAGAGTCATATGAGACTTGTGATCGCATTCAAAGTGGCTTATTTCCTGAGCAGTCGTACTAGGTGAGACGAGATTATGGGATTTAAGATTAGTGCAACCTAATTATATGAAGTATATTAAGGAGCGAAGATCGTTATTTAGCTCAGAATGTGGTAATGTTTCTTGTCAGAAGTATAGACTCGATGATTGGTTGACTCGGCAGTTGATTATGAATTTCGGCATCTCATCCGTCGTGGCGATATTGTAATAGTTAGAATAAGACCTATGTAGGTCATGAGGTTCAATGGGAGCATCAGATTCGTGGAATTTCGATTATTTCAAACAGAAATGTTATTGTGGTCCTATGAGTAAAGTGATGCAAGTGTGAATTCAGCGGAGTTATACAGTCATGGTTGAGCACAGCGTATAGTGATTGATTCGGTGATCGTATATTGGAAACAGGCCTGGCATAGAATCCCGGATGTTGGAATTGGGCTCTAAGGCTTAATTGCTTGAATAAAAGGGAGTATCTTCAGAACTTATCGAGCTAATGTGCTCAACTGGGTTATGATAGCACGGGAAGGCAATTGAGGTGCTAAACAGTGATTTCAGACTACTCCAGTGTAGTTCTCAGCATGTTCGAGGACGAACGTATGTTTAAGTGGGAGAGAATGTAACGACCCGACCTGTCATTTCGAGCCCTAACGCGTCGTTCAGCAGTCTGAGGCCATGAGCTGCTTCATTTCAGGAATTGTGACTTGTTCGCATGGTCGGAATTTAAATTCAGGAAGATCGGAGTTAAATTTAGATGAAAATTCTCATTTGAGAAGCTTAAAGTTGAAAGAATGAACTAGGATTGGAATTTTGAGTAAACGACTGTCACACCTCCTTTTTTACGCTTACTACACCCCGTGAAGGGCGTAAAGGAGTTTTCCACTTAAAGAAAAATCGGAACGGGATTTATTATTATTTATTCAGAGGCGCCACTTGGGAGATTAATGGTGTCCCAAGTCACCGGTTGAATCCCGAATCGAGGAAAATATGACTCTGTTAACTGTCCGCGAACGAAATCCGGATAAGGAATTCTGTTAACCCCGGAGAAGGTGTTATGCATTTCCGGATACCGTGGTTCTAGCACGGTCGCTCAACTATTGTATTTAATTTTTATCTGATTTCAATATATGTTCCATTCTTATGTGCCTTTTGTTAATAACCTGCTTTATTTATTTTATTTTTACAAGAATTACAACGTTGTAAAAATGTATTTCGAACCACGCCGCACCAGTGCGCCCGTGGCTTTTAACACATTTCGACTTCGTTGAGATTTGGATTTGGATCACGTAAATATGCACCCGTATTTAGGAAAGTAATATTATTAACATACGCGTCTAAAGCGACTACGCGTTTATTAACTTTGGGGAAGACCGTGAAATTCGCTAAACGGTCCTCCCAATTTCTAGTATTTTTAGTAAGTAATTGTTGAGGGCCCCGCAATTATGTATTTGATTTGGCGAGGCTCGTCTCATTTTATTTAAAATGCCAACTTAAAAGTAACTATAATTCTCTATTAAGTTTTGTCTCTAAAGGTTAATAACCCTATGACTATGAATTTAATTTTCTTATATTCTTAATTATTTATTTATAGCACTACTATACTTAGGACTTTGATTGATTTTTTATTCTTGGCAGATTTGGGCCTTGAACTACTAGCCCAAAAACTTATTAATTCTGTTACCTTTTTATTGGGCTTCAGGATCAGCCCAAACAAATAACCATACCATAGGTTTCCAATGAAGGAACCAATGATCGAATCTCTCAGGGGTTATTGAGCCTACAATTACTTAATTTTTTAACACTGTTTTTTACTGCTATAGGCGTGTTCAGTAATCAGCAAATAAACGAACACAACTTGGATTATTAAACTTTAAAGTGATTCTATTAATACTATAGATATGGTTTTTAATAAATTTTAACTATTATTATCAATTTAAAATTCTAAGAACCTATAAATGCATAAATGAACTACTGAAATACCATTAATATGCTAGAATGGTTACATACAAGGTATTACTACTTATATTTGTTAATTTTTAATAATCAAAGTTATACTAGAACAAAAATTAAACAACGAAATATTTCCAGATTCCTCATTACATACTAATTGCCCGAAACTATTCTAGATCTAACAATTTATTTCACTAACACAATGGATTCTAAGTTCTACTAGAGCATTATTACAAATCCAGTACCATTATAATCCAAACATAGCAGTAAAAACAGTCCGAAAAATTATAGTCTAATACAAACTCAACTAATCCTATTGAATACAAATTGTCATATTTAAATTCTGTATCTACATAGATCTGATCAGATTAAAAAATATATATTGCTAGTGAAATTTTTAGAACAGCAATTGAACTCCTATTTCATTGCTCAAATTCGAAGTTACATCAATATGAGTATAAATGTGTGCCTGAGTAGAAGAAATATGAGAGGAAGAAGAGTCAGAACTCTAAATCAGCAACATCAACAAGAACAAGGACACCAAATTTCAATCACAGCCTCAAAAATACCAAAATTATGCCACGGCAAGATGTAAACCAGAAGAACACAAAACTCGACCAATTCAGTGCAAACTCACAACATTTCGATTAATAGAACCAAAAAGAATCGATATACAACCTTCTAGTTGAACTAAAGATCAATGAAACAGTGATGATTTAGGGTTTTTCTACTAATTTCTAATGTTTTTGAGCTTTTTGGAATGTTGAATTGTGAAATTTGAATCTAATGAGGCGGAAATTATTTGGGAGAAGTTTCAGATTTTCTAAACTTTTTTTTTTCGAAATAAGGCATATTAATGCCTATTTATAGAGTTAGATTTGGAGGGAAGTTCGAATTTTATTAATTATACTTTGGTCTCTTTTTTATTTCAATTCTTCCCTTATTTTTTAACTTGTTATTCAATTGACTACCCTATTTATTAGGAATTATATTACTACCCCCATCTAGAACCTTCTAACCTAGTGTAGTTCCCTATTTGCCCCTACTTCAATTCAAAATCTACCCAATTACCCTTACTCTATACCCAAAATACCCCCTTCCTTTTGTTAATTACTAATAACCATTTTTATATACCCAAACTACCCTTGAAACTTAATTGATTTTACTAAGTACCCTACTGTCTTTTACTCTTTTGCCCCTGAAATGCCGGATTAAACTATCAATTAATGATCCTCATTATCACAATTATTCAGACATTAACAGAGCCTAATCAACTACTAATCAGAAATTCTAATTATCAAAATTAATCCTTAATTGTCAAAACTAGACTAATATGAACAATTTTAGAATCACACTGTTATTTATCCTTAATATCTAATTATTTATTTATCAAACACAAGCTTAACAATATCGATTTTGATTTTAAACTAAAAATGTTTTTTTAAAAAAAAACTCAGTAAACCCTAAACAACATAAACAGAAATTAATAAAAATCATAATAAAACCAAAAAAAAACAAACGCATGTAAAAAATAAGAAAAACAGAAATAAAGAAAAAGAAAAGGAACTTAGCTTTTTTGAAAGTCTACTTGATATAAAAATTCTTGACATAACAGAAGAGGTTTGGCGGCAACTTTCTTGAACTTTGGCTCACCGGAGAATTTCAAAATTATATTCGAGCCGTTCCAATTAGATTTAAGGCTCAAGGCTTTTAGAATCGGGTAGAGGGTATCAAAAAGAAATTACGGTGTGATTTTGGGCTAGGTTGGGTGAGGTAGTATTCGCCGGAGTTAGGGTTCCGGCGAAACGATTTTGAATATTCGAGACGATGAAAGGTTATTTGAAGGAAAAGAAGTAGATGGGTGGAATCAGGGGTTCGTGGTGGTCCTGTGGTGTATTTTTTGGGGCGATTGGCATGGGTAGTGTTTCCCGCCGGTAGGGTTCCGGCGGGTGACAGGGGAAACCATGGCGGCTGAACTAAGGAAAAAGATGAGGAAGAGTAAAAATGATTTAGGGTTTAATTTGTTTTGGTCTATTAAAAGGGCATTAATTAACTACAGCCGTGGGATTAAACAAATTGAACGGCTCAGATTAGCCGGCATCTAAGCGGTGTCGTCTTATTTATAAAGGAGGTGAGGCCAGTACCGTTGGATCAGGGTTATCAAGGGCTAGGATTAAATCTTCTTAAACGACGTCGTTTCATTTACTATGGGTAGGCCACACAACCGTTAGATCAACAGGTTTCAATGGCTCAGATCTATCCTTCCCAAAACGGGTCGTTTGGTTACATGGGGGAGCAGACCGGGTAAGGGTGATTTGGGCTTGAGAAGGGTGTTTTTGTTTTGGGCTTGGGGTAATTGGCCCAAGTTTTAACAGTCCATTTCTTTCTCTCCTTTTGTTATTTACTTTTTCTTATATTTCCTTCACATTATTTTTTGTATTGTATTTTCATTTTTGTATTTTGTATTTTTATTTTTCTTTTCCAGTCTTATATAGATTTTTTCTGATTTTATTAATTTGTGAAATTAAACTAAAACTAATTAAATTCTAAAATTTATTTAATAACTATTTTATAGCAATTTCTAATTAAAATAATAAAATGCTATTTTTTAATTTTCCTTAAATTATTCTAAAATGAATTAATACTAAAAATGTGAAATTAAAAATCCTAATGCATATGCATATTTTTTTTGTATTTTTAATATGAATTATTATGCAACTAATTAACACAGAAATGCAAAAATATAAACAAAAATTGTAAAAATAAAGAAAAATTATTTTATTTGGATTTTAGGAATAATTTGCTTAGGGCAAAAATTACGTGCTCACAGCTGCCCCTCTTTGCCCGGAAACACGAAGAGTTTTCGTGCAAAGACAAATGAGTGGTAATGAGGGATTTTTGCCCATTCGCATATTCTGTGTGAAGAATTTTGAAAAGTTTGACCGCACCGTGCTTCAGAGGTTGCCTACATATTCCGGGCTAAACAGGAATCAGGTCAGTGTAGTTCAGGAGTGTTTGGTAGCTGGGACTACCGAAAGCTGTGATTTCACTGCTGTTGCTGCTGTTACTGCTTGCTGGCCCCCTTATTACACCATGTAAAGATAAAAAGAAGCTAGCCTAAGCTATGCTTTATGAGTTACAAGAAATCCTATTTATGCCTTAAAACTTGATCTTGTGTTGCCTTGAATTTGTATTCTGTATTCTTTCAATGGAATTCTGGTTGTTGCCTTGACGATGATTTTGAAACATGTGTCCATTCTCCAGGTGGACTCCTGCTTGCGAATGCTTGAAAAGATATTCCCTTGTTCTCCAGGCGGGCTGCTGCTTGCATTGCTTGAGAATGTATTCCCTTGTTCTTCAGGTGGGCTTCTGCTTGCGTTTGCTTTGCAAAAGTATTCCCTTGTTCTCCATGTGGGCTCCTGCTTATGACAAAATAGACAACCAAAGAAAATTTTCTGCCCCAGTATGGTGACTGGGCACATCGTGTAATCAGATATTAAAATTAAAAGTTAGAATTTGGATTGTACTTCCTTTGTTTTCCAGGTGGGTGCCTGCTTGTTGTATTAGAAAATATATTCCCTTTGTTCTTCAGGTGGGCTCCTGCTTGCTATCTTTGAAAAATATATTCCCTTTGTTCTTCAGGTGGGCTCCTGTTTTTCTGAATTTGAAAAATATTCCCTTTATTCTTCAGGTGAGCTCCTGCTTGAGATTTGTAATGACCCGGCCGGTCGTTTTTGGAATTTACGCCCTGATTTCCCATTAACTACTTCCCCTAAGTTCATTTCTGCTATTTTGGTTTGCTGGGACGTTCAGTAATAGAATTCGGAGCGTTTTGGGACACTTAGTCCATAAATGAGAGCTTAAGTGTTGGAAAATGGTCCGTATTTGGAACAGTGGGAAAACGACCTCGGAATGGAAATCCGATGGTTCCGATAGCTCCGTTAGGTGATTTCGGGGTTGGGAGCGCGTTCGGAATGTAATTTGGAGGTCCGTAGCTCATTTAGGCTTGAAATGCCGAAGTTTGAATTTTTTTAAAGTTCCGGTCTGATAGTGAATTTTTATCCGAGGGTCGGTTTGGGATTCTGGAAGTTGCTGTAGCTTCGTCATGTCATTTTGGATGTGCGTGCAAAATTTCAGGTCATTCGGACAAGGTTAGGATAGGTTTTTGATCGAAAGCGAGTTTGGTTAAGTTTTGAAGTTTTTAAGTCCAAATCTTTGATTAATTCGAGTTTCCGGCATTGTTTTAGGTGGTTTAAGGATTGGTACAAGTTTGAATGATGTTATGGGATATGTCCGTAGGTTTGGTTGAGGTCCCGGGGGCCTCGGGTGTGTTTCGGATACCCAATGGGGCATTTTGTGTTGAAAAACAGTAGCAGATTTCATGCGATCGCGTAGTGGAATTTCAGAGGTGGCCCTTTCCCTTCAATGTGATCGCGTATCTCCTCTTGCGATCACATAGCTTCTGTTTCCCCTTCTCCGCGATCGCAAGGCCTTTAATGAGATCGCATAGGTCCGCTTCCTTCCCTTCCGCGATCGCAAGCCCATCCCTGCGTTCGCATAGAACATTTTCCAGGCCTTCAATTTTCAGTCTACGCGATCGCACTGAAGAAAATCCCTGGACAGATATAAACATTTCAAAACGAACCCTTCTTCCATTTTTACAAAAACTCAAGCTAGAGAGCTCGATTTTGGGAGATTTTTCTAGGTATTTTCAGAGGAAACTATTGGGTAACGATTCCTTACTCCTTTATGACTAAAACCCACTAATCTAATCGTGATTTCAACCTTTAATTTCGGATTTTGAATGAAACTTGGGGTAAAATCCTTAGACCTAATAGTGACGATTTGAAGGGGCATTTGACCTCCGATTTGGGAGATTTTTATATGGTTAGACTCGTGAGAGTACGAAGTTTCTAAAAATGTAAAAATATTTCGATTCCGAGATGTTTCCTGGAGGGGCATTTTGGTTATTTTACCTATTTTTGCGCCCTAGTTTTGATTTTATTAGTGGAATCAGTTAATTGCAATATTATTTACAATATGAAATTGGTTTGAATAGATTTGGGCCACTCGGAGTTGGATACTCGTGGCAAGGGCATCACTCCCTAGTTGATTTCGCACCGGTTCGAGGTAAGTGGCTTGCCTAACCTTGTGTGGGGGACTTCATCCCTTAGGATGTGATAATTGGTAATTGAATGCCTGGTACGTGAGGTGATGAACGCGTACTTGAGCAAATTGTTGAAAACCCGGATTTTTACTTAATTACTTGATTTGGATTCTCTTTCATATTTGCCTTACTTTACTTGTTTTTACAGTCTGTGCTAGCATAGAAGAGCATGTTTAATTGATCCAAGCTGCCTAATCGTTTAAATTGTCTTAACTGTTATTACGTGGAGCATATTAGGCCAGTATTCTTTGGTGTCTTGTATTGTTGTACTTAAATTTCTAAATATTTCTCTGATGTTGGATGCGCATTTACATTGGGACTACGGATGCAGAAATTCCGGGAGTTCCCCCTTGGTTTTTTTTATTTTGGGTCTACGGGTTCGATTCTCGGGAGATCCCCCTGCATTTTATTTTGGGACTACGGGACGGTATCCCGGGAGATCCCCCTGCACTTTTATTTTGGGACTACGGGATGGTATCCCGGGAGATCCCCTTGTACACTGATGATTTGATTACGAGACGGTATCTCGGGAGATTCTTTGATATTGATATGAGAAAAGGGCTACAGGACGGTATCTTGGAAGGCCCTTGTCGGTATTCTTGAAATTTTGCTGTATTTACTCTGTGTTTCTGTTTTGTCCTGCAGTACTATATTTCATTGATATGTCCTATCACATAGTTGTGTTCATTAATTCTCATTAGACTTCGATACTGTTAATATCTTGTTATTTTATTGTTTCTGTCTCAGTAGGGCTAAGACTAGGGTTAGAACGGTGGGTGGCGACTCAAACCATTTCCCGGTAGTTATAGGGCTCTATCAAGGATCTACGCTTAGTCCTCTCTAATTTGCTTTGGTGATGGATGCTCTAACTCGTCATATCCAAGGGGATGTGCCATGGTGTATGCTATTTGCTGATGACATAGTCTTGATAGATGAGACGAGGGTCGGTGTTAATGAGAGGTTGGAGGTTTGGAGACAGACTCTCGAGTCTAAGGGTTTCAAACTAAGCAGGTCTAAGACAGAATAACTGGAGTGCAAGTTTAGCGCCGAGTCGAGCGAAGAAGAAGTAGGTAGGGACGTGAAGCTTGGTTCTCAGGTCATTGCCAAGAAGGACAATTTTAGATACCTTGGATCGGTGATTCAGGGGGATGGAGAGATCGACGGAGATGTCACTCACTGTATAGGGGCAGGGTGGTCGAAATGGAGGCTTGCTTCGGGAGTCTTGTGTGACAAGAAGGTGCCACAGAAACTCAAGGGGAAGTTTTATCGAGCTGTGGTTAGACCAGCCATGTTGTACGGGGTAGAGTGCTGGCCGGTGAAGAACTCTCATGTTCAGAGAATGAAGGTCGCGGAGATGAGGATGCTCAGGTGGATGTGCGGGCTCACCAGGATGGATAAGGTTAAGAATGAAGTCATTAGGGATAAGGTGGGGGTGACCCCAGTGGATGAGAAGATGCGGGAAGTGAGGCTCAGGTGGTTCGGGCATATGCGGAGGAGAAGCCCCGACGCCCCGGTGAGGAGTTATGAGCGGCTGTCGGTGGTTGGCGCGAGTAGGGTAGAGGAAGGCCCAAGAGGTATTGGGGAGAGGTGATTAGGCAGGACATGGCTATATTGCGGATTTCCGAGGACATGGCCCTTGATAGGAAAGGTTGGAGGTCTAGTATCAGGGTTGTAGGATAGGGGCTTCTAGAATTTCTCGCACTTCTTCCCCGGGGCAGAGATTAAGTATCTATGTGATTTCTGCTGGAGTTACTAATGCCCTTTGTTTCTGTCGTTGTTTTTGTGTATCTTGTCCTTTTGAATGCCATGCTATTTATGACCTATGTTTACATAATTATTTAGGTGATTTCTGCTGGAGTTACTAATGCCCTGTTGTTTTTGTCTTGTTTTTGTTTTGTTTTTGGTTTTCCTTTTCCTTTTCTTGAGCCGAGGGTCGACTGGAAACAACCTCTCTGCCCTTTCGGGTAGGCGTAAGGCCTGCGTACGTACTACCCTCCCCAGACCCCACTTTATGGGACTATACTGGGTAGTTGTTGTTGTTGTCTCAGTAGGGGTGACCTTACCTCGTCACTACCTAACCGAGGTTAGGCTTGGCACTTACTGAGTACCGCTGTGGTGTACTCATGCCTCTTCTGCGCATGTTTTTCATGTGCAGATCCAGGTGCTTCTGAGCAGGCGTACCATCAGTAGCTGTCAGGGAGCGTATTGGGGACTTGAGGTATACATATGCTACGTTCGCAGATCCGCAAAGTCTCCTTCTCATTTCACCTATAGTATTTTAGATGTTATTTCGATCCTTCTTTGTATTAGATTATTCTGGTGATTAGAGCAGTGTTAGATTTCTCATAGCCTGTGTTGCCCGTGGGTTTTCGGGTCTTGGAGGTTACTTCAGTGTTTGGTATTAAAGTGTATGTGCCAGGCGGCAACTGTATACATTATTCATGTTATTTAGTTTTGATTATAAATTTCGCAATTGTTATTACTTCCGCAATGTGTTAGGCTTACCTGGTCGTGAAGACTAGGTGCCGTCATGACGTGTTCACAATTGGTGAACTAGGGTCGTGACAAGTTGGTATCAGAGCTCTAGGTTCATAGGAGTCACGGGACACAGGCCGGTTTATTAGAGTCTCGCTGATCGGTACGGAGACGTCTGTATTTATCTACGAGAGGCTATGTAACTGTTTAGGAAAATCTCCATTTCTTTTGAATTCCTTGTCGTGCGATGTTTTGACACCAATTCTAAACTTCTGTCTTCTATTCTCTCTCAGATGGTGAGGACACGTGCTACACGAGAGGACCAGGCACCCGCGCCCCCTGCTGCCACCGTCAGAGGCCGGGGCCGAGGTAGAGGTCGAGGACGCGCCCGAGGTGTAGCCACAGCACCCGCACGCGCTGCCGCTTAGGTACCACCAACAGATCCAGTTGGAGCACAAGCACCTGATACACCTACTACAGCCACTACTACTCCAGCGCTCCAGGAGACCCTGGCTCAGTTCATGAGCATGTACACTACTTTGGCTCAGGCGGGGTTGCTTCCCCTCGCTGCAGCCACATCTCAGGCCCGGGGAGGGACCCAGACTCCCGCAGCCTGCACTCCTGAGCAGAGAGTGCCGATGGAGAAGGTTCCAGAGGTTATTCCTGTATCGCCTGCGGTACCAGTACAACCCGAGGATAGGTCAGCTGTCTCAGAGGACGAGCATCGCAGGCTAGAGAGGTTCAAGAAATATGATCCCCCAGTGTTCTGTGGCCTAGATTCAGATGACGCCTTGGATTCTTGGAGGAGTGTCATCGCATTCTTCGTATTATGGGCATAGTGGAGTCTAGTGGGGTTTCTTTCACCGCC
>MU710033.1:2494-20799 GCA_026770625.1 Nicotiana glauca
ATTTCAAGTGTTGAAGTTGGGAGCCCGCCCATATAACATAGGAATACATTTCAGTCTTGACATTTCAAGTTTTGAAGTTGGGTGACCGCCCATATAACAGAGGAATGCATTTCAGTCTTTACATTTCAAGTTTTGAAGTTGGGACCCCGCCCATATAACAGAGGAATACATTTCAGTCATTACATTTCATGTTTTGAAGTTGGGAGCCCATCCATATAACAGAGGACTACATTTCAGTCTTTAAATTTCAAGTGTTGAAGTTGGGAGCCCGCCCATATAAAAGAGGAATACATTTCAGTCTTTAAATTTCAAGTTTTGAAGTTGGGAGCCCACCCATATAACAAAGGAATACATTTCATTCTTTAAATTTTAAGTGTTGAAGTTGGGAGCCCGCCCATATAAGAGAGGAATACATTTTAGTCTTTAAATTTCAAGTGTTGAAGTTGGGAGCCCGCCCATATAAGTGAGGAATATATTTCAGTCTTTACATTCTCAAGTGTTGAAGTTGGTAGCCCGCCCATATAACAGAGGAATATATTTCAGTCTTTACATTTCAAGTTTTGAAGTTGGGAGCCCGCCCATATAACAGAGGAATACATTTCAGTCTTTAAATTTCTAGTTTTGAAGTGGGGAGCCCGCCCATATAACAAAGGAATACATTTCAGTCTTTAATTTCAAGTGTTGAAGTTGGGAGCCCGCCCATATAACAGAGGAATACATTTCAGTCTTTAAATTTCATGTGCTGAAGTTGGGTGCCCGCCCATATAATAGAGGAATACATTTCAGTCTTTAAATTTCAAGTGTTGAAGTTGGGAGCCCGCCCATATAACAGAGGAATACATTTCAGTCTTTAAATTTCAAGTGTTGAAGTTGGGAGCCCGCCCATATAACAGAGAAATACATTTCAGTCTTGACATTTCAAGTTTTGAAGTTGGGAGACCGCCCATATAACAGAGGAATAAATTTTAGTCTTTACATTTCAAGTTTTGAAGTTGGCAGCCCGCCTATATTACAGAGGAATACATTTCAGTCTTTACATTTCAAGTTTTGAAGTTGGGAGCCCGCCCATATAACCGAGGAATACATTTCAGTCTTTAAATTTCAAGTGTTGAAGTTGGGAGCTCACCCATATAAGAGAGTAATACATTTTAGTCTTTAAATTTCAAGTGTTGAAGTTGGGAGCCCACCCATATAATAGAGTAATACATTTCAGTCTTTACATTCTCAAGTGTTGAAGTTGGGAGCCCGCCCATATAAAAGAGGAATACATTCCAGTCTTTAAATTTCAAGTGTTGAAGTTGGGAGCCCGCCCATATACCAGAGGAATACATTGCAGTCTTTACATTTCAAGTTTTGAAGTTCGGAGCCCGCCCATATAACAGAGGAATACATTTCAGTCTTTAAATTTCAACTGTTGAAATTGGGAGCCCGCCCATATAACAAATGAATACATTTAAGTCTTTACATCTCAAGTGTTGAAGTTGGGATCCCTCCCATATAACAGAGGAATACATTTCAATGTTTAAATTTCAAGTGTTGAAGTTGGGAGCCCGCCCATATAACAGAGGAATACATTTCAAGTGTTGAAGTTGGGAGCCAGCCCATATAACAGAGGAATACATTTCAGTCCTTACATTTCAAGTTTTGAAGTTGGGAGCCCACCCATATAACAGAGGAATACATTGAAGTTTGAAGTCAGTAAAGTAGAGGGTTACAACAAAAATCCCCAGCATAAATCCAAATTCAGAAATCAGAAGGAAGGAAACAGTGGTTAGTTCAAGCTTCGAAGAAACATAATTCAAAGCTCACAAGAATGAAATAAACAGTCCATGTTCGGCAATCAAGAGAGGCCGACGAATCAAGTCAGAAATGAAGAAACATCAGAGGAAGCAAGTCAAAAAGAAAGCAAGGCGACAAGAGCAAGCCTGAAGATCTAGATAAGATTTTGTAATTCATAGACTAGTTTAGTCTAGCTTCTTATTTTCTGTTTAGCACGGTGTAATAAGGAGGTCGGTAAGCAGTAGTAGCAGCAGCAACAGCAGTAACAGCAAAAGTACAGTTCCACGGTAGTCCCAGCTACCAAAACTTCCCGAACTATATTGACCTAATTCCCTTTTGGCCAGGGATATGTAGGAGATCTTTTGAAGCAAAGGTTCGGTCATATAACTCAAAAAAGATGCTTCACACAGAGTACTCAAACGGACAAAAATCGCTCGTATCCGCTCACTTTATCTTTGCACGAAAACTCTTCGTGTTTTCGGGCAAAGAGGGGCAGCTATGAGCATGTGATTTTTGCCCTATACGAGAACTACACCCAAAAAATTCAAAATAAAATAGTTTTCTTTTGTGTGCAATTTTTTGAATTTCGTGCTATTTTTCTCTTATTGTTCGCATTTGTCTGTGCATGTTTATTTGTTAAATTAATAAAAGTACAAAAATATGTTGCATTTGCATTTAGGATTTAATTCTACAATTAGGAATAATTATGTTTGTTTTACAAAATGAAAAATCACAAAATAATGTACTTTGTATTTTTAGCATTTAATGTCTAGTTGTGAGATTTTATTGGTGTTTAATGTTGTGTGATAATTATTAATTAACATTTTTAAGTTAATTTTGGTCTATAATTTTTGGTTTTAAAATTAGGGAAATTAATTTAGCAAAGAGGAGAAGAAATGAAAATCGTATTGGGCCACTTTAATTAAAAGGAAACCAGGCTCAAAAGCACAAAAACAGCCCAGTCCAAACACTCCTTACCCTGTCCTATTGAGCTGCAAAACGACCATCCAAACGATATCGTTTTTGTCACGCTCAATCTGGGCTGTTGATATCACTTGATCAGCGGTCCAGATCATTACTCCCATAACCCATTCCTGACCCGTTATCTATACCCGGAACGACCCAACCCCTTCATTTAACCAAACGGCGTCGTTCCTTACAAGGGAATTGATCCAGACCATCGATCTCAATTGATCCAACGACCTGGATTAAACCCCTAATTTAATATATAAACCTAAGTCCTACGCAGGCCCCCCGAGCCAACCCCCCTTTCCTTCGTCTCTAACATTCAGAGACAGCCCCAGTAACCTCTGCCATACTCCGCCGTCGACCACCCACTGGAAATCGGCTCACAGCGGTTCCAGTGGTCCAAAGACCCCCAAAATTACACCCTCAACTCCCCTCAACCCCCCCGTTCCAACCATCCTACCAGCGTCCTTCGCATCCCAGCCCATCTTTTCGAATAACCCAAAAACCTAACAGTTTCTTCACCGTGTCCGGCGACATCACCTTCGATGGCCGCCAAAGTTAAACCACTAAACCCCCTTGACCTTCTCTTGCCCAACCACTAACCATCTTCCTTCGAATCATCCCAGAGCCTGTCGAATATCGAATCTAAGCTAAGAACCCTAGCGTCGCCCTAAAAATCCTTAGTGGCGGCGCCAAACCTAAATAGTCCCAAAGTTACACCCCTTGACCACCTGAGCCTCCCCATTCCCACTACCCTAATAGTTTTCTTCGAATCGGTACCAAAGGGTTCGAATCTTCGATCAGAGAAATCGACTAGGAAACCCTAACTCCGGGATTAAGAAATCGAGGTCGTAATCGACCTTAGTCGAATGTTCTCAGTCAAGAACATTCGATTAAGGTTCATTTCGATCTCAAACTAGAAACAGAGGTTCGAGTTCAAAGTTGGGACAACCAAGTTTTGATTTTTTAGTTCGTCAGGTGAGTCCTCGGGTTTTTCTTTCCTTTTCTTTATGATTTGTTTAGTAAATTCATTCATCTTCTACCCCTTTCTTTAGGATTGAATGTTTTGTGTTTACTCTGAATTCTGTTTCTTCTTTATTTTGTTGAAATAATTCGAAGTAGTCAATATCAATAAGTTTTTTATAAAACTGGGTTTGTTTGCTATCATGGTTGGTTCAAATTTCTCCTGTATGCTATGTTTGGTCCTTTTCTCTCAAGTTGCCTATCATTTTTTTACATATGAATTCAGTTGTTTGAGTATTTTACAGTGTTCATACACTTTGTTTAGTTCAGAATCGTGTTAGTTTATTTCCTGAACTTTCATCTTTGTTTTGGCATTATCTAATCTGATTCGAGTTTCGAATTTGAACTGTAATTTGAGTTTCATGAATTGTGTCCAAATGTTTGTTCTGATTGAATCCAACCTTACTGAGTTACCCTAATGTCAATGATTAGGAATTAACCTAGTTTCCCTTTTTAGGTGTATTTGTTATAGCTGTTGTAGTTTAGTTGATGGATTAGGGAGATTGGGTTAAGATAGTAATTTTAGTTAATTCAGGGGGGTAGTTTGGGCATAAGGGGTTGCTGATTAATAGGTAAGCACTATAAGTGTTAAATACGAATGAGAAGACAATAGACAATTGATAATGGGGACTGCACTTATTGCTAATTTTAAGGACTGAAATGAGTACTATCTGTTTAAAAAATAAATAAGAGGCACTAAGGTAATGGGTAATTAAGAATTGAAAAGCTGAAATATAGTGGTTAGAGCACTAATTGTATGCCCATTTTAAGGGATGGTTTTGGAGTTTTGGAGATCAATTTTTAAAAAGCCTTGGTCAGTTGAAAAAGAGAGGAAATGAGTATTCTTTTAAGAGGGAGAGAATTCTGAAAGTTATCAACTTTCAGAACTTGAACACACACAGAAGGACATTGAGAAGGGAATCAATTGAGAGCCTAGGACAATAAGAGAAAACATTGACAATTTGAGAGATTTAAGGATCAGTTGAAAAGGATCAAGAGAAAAAGATCAGGAGACTGATAAAAGAGAGAGAACAAAAAAGAAAAAATGGTTAAGGGCCGTCAGTTTTGAGAGTTTCTCCTTTGAATCAGTTCTGAGAGAGTTTTTGAGAGCTGGAAATAGTCTGAAATTCCTAAGTCAGTCTATAATTAGTTTATGTTGAGCTCACTGAAACTTTCTTCTGAGGGTTGCTGGTCACTTCTGGTTTAACTCAAGTCCAGTTTGAGTCTCGGGGTGTTTGTGTTGCTGTTGGATTGTTGAGTTTCATTTGGGTCTATCTGGGTGTGGTGTTGTGTGTTTTGAAACTGTCCCATTGTTGTGCTGGTTGAATTAACGGTTCCATTACTGTGGCATTGATGTTGCTGACTACTACTACTTCTTCTTCTATTTCCATTATCCAGGTACACATTTTGAACCTGATTCAATGTAGCACCAACTGTTGATAATGAAATATGATAGGAGCATGAGTTTGATATAGTTTTTTTCCAAATCATTGTATAGTTTTTTATTGATGTAGTCCTATACTGATTGGAATATGAAATGCTAATGTAGCTTAGGACTTTAATTATGAATGATAAACATAAGGCATTGTATAATTAGGATTGTTTTCAAGTAAGTTTGGACTGTAGATGGACTGTTTGGATTATTGCAATTAATGGCCATCCAGCTATAGCTTCAGTAATTGATACTTGCTCAGTTTAGCAGTTGTTAAAAAGTATGATCCTAAATAGTGTAGATTCCATGTTAATTTGGATTTCAAAGTACCTCTCTAGTAGCTTTGAGCCACCATAGTTAGCTGATATATTGTTAGTGGTTTACTTTAGCTGTTATACAATCAGATATGAGTAGAGTATGAATTCAGGTTATTCACTTATTCCTGTCAGTATTAGTAAAAAGAATCAAGCTATTGGTCTATTCATTTGAGAATTACGTTCATAGGGTATTGATAACTAATCCAATTCATATGTCTATTTTACCTTTCACTTTCAGTAGTATTTAACCAGTAACCAAATAAATAACGTGACTGAGGCCCTGAACTGGCGTAAAAACAATCAGCCTTAGGCAAGTTCAACAGGGACTTGGTTGGATGCAATTGAGGTTACATTTAACCACTGGCCCGTCTGCATGTCGTTGAGCTTGAATGCATTAAACAGGCGGCCCAGGGACTCGATATTCGAATCTCCACAACGCCGCTAGACCAGCTTGGCTGATTTGGGCTAAGCCCAGGCCCAATGCATGTGGCTATTGGACCTTTGTCCAAAGTGTACATTATGTTTTTGGCAAATTATACTACTAGGCGCACCTAGCAGTTTTTTTTAATAATAAAGCAACAAACCACAATGGAAGAGTACACGTAAGGGGGGCATGGACCTTACCTTATTAATCCTATTGAGGTGAAGAAAAAACCTCATCATCGAGCAAGCATGTAAAACTAGGAACTTGAGAGAACCAAGTATTCTATGATAGCCATAGAGTTTATAACACATTCTATGACGTTATTACACATGATGATGCTTTGAAAATGATAAACTAAAACCATGTAGAAACCATAGTCTTGGCCCTCATTTATCAAACTTGTGAGTCTTCAATTTGAACTTCCTTAAAATCCTCTTTACATGTCTTCAAGTAATCTTCAAAATTTTTCATTTCTTCTCCGATCTATTGGACCTCGTAGATGTGGCAGGGGCAACCCCTTTTTTCTTTGCAGATCTCATTGGAAGTTTTCTGAGTATTATTCCTTGATTAACCTCCTTCATATTACTATGCTTAGGAGAGAAATCTCCACTTGTGGCTGACATTTCATCTTCTTCCTCTTCTCCATAAATATCAAGACGTAAGTTGAGCTTTAGTTTTTGATTATCTTCTTCTTGTAGAATCATCTATAGTGGTTCCTGCCTCTTTAATCTCCTTGCACTACCGGGCTCATGTCTCTTTGCTGTTATATTTTGTGAAGTCATTTTTTGAGCCAGTTGAGTATGAACATCTTTAAGGTTTTGGACTTACCATCTCTTCCAATAAAATTTTGTCCTCCAATCTGATAACTGAAGCATTTGAATTGTGTTGTTGCCGACTTAACTGATTTTGGCACAATTCGCCGCTGCTTTCCAGGAGTTAATGTTGCTGATTTATGTTGATCACTCACACAATTAGCAGCTGGAGTGTTAGAGATGAGCTGATGCTGGTGTTTTTCTAAATTGAATGAGAGGACTGTTGGCCTTGATATGCTTGCATTGTGTTGCTGCTGTTGGAGTGAAGTGCTTGTAATCCGCAGTTGCTGTCCAAATTCCAAGCTTGCATTATAGTCCTACTGTTGCTATTGCATAATAGCTGGAGAAATATGGTTGGTAGGTTTTGCTGCTAGTGGAAGCAGAGTCGCATGCATTGCATTTTGAATTGCTATAGCTGCAGTTGGAGGGTTTCTTGATACAAAAGCTAGAGCATTGATATTCAAGTTGCTGTTGTGTACAGTTGCACCCTCATATTTTGGCTTTGCTCTTAAATCATGCTTTTCACCTGCACTTTCATGTATCACTTCATTGTTATTTCCAGTTGATACTATCAGCTTTCCAGATTCACCATCAAACTCCCCAAAAGACTCCACTGATTGTGAAGGGATTTCAAAAACCGATATGTTCAAAGTGACAAAAGGTTGTTTGACCATAGTATTGTTCATCATCATTGCATTTTGTGTGTCTTTGATGATTTCTTCGACTTGAGGATTGGAAAAATACACTGCTGGTGCATTGGAATTGTGTGCCTCTGCATTTTGCACATCAGAAAGACCAATGTCCTTCGACACACTTAGTGGACCACCTATGTTCTTGACATTTGGGATGGTGTTTACGAACACCGCTGCCTGATCATCTTTTACCATTTTGTCCAAATCTGGATTAGGTATGTGTAAAGTTGGTGAGACTGCATTAGGTATTGCCCCAACCTTTTGGTTGTCGACATGAACAAGAGCATGATACTTTGAGACTGTTGGTTCATTACTTGTGTTTTCCATAGATTGCCGGTGTTTGCCACTGCCTTGAGTCTTAGAAATCGTAGATGTTGGGACTAAAGCATGACATGCCTCTTGTAAGTTCTTCTTAACATCATCCAACTTAGGTTCTTTCATCAATACATCAAAGGAGTTGGAGACATTAACATTCTTTGGTGTACATATTATGTGGTTTGGGCTTTTTTTTGTGCTTATTCAAATATCCTACTATGAGTTTTAAGTCAGGTAGCGGGTTCAAATTAAAATGCGTCCCTTTTGTTTGGTTCCGGACTTGAACTTGAAGCCCGAACTTTATAATATTAATTGATTAGGGCCTTTTTCTTTATTTTTTAGAGACAAATAAAAATAGAAAATCATAGTCACTTTAGGTTTGGGCCTTTAAATAAAAAATGAGACGAGCCTCGCCAAATAAAACGCATAAATTTCGGGCCCTCATGAATGTATATATTAAAATACTTAGATTTCGAGATGAGCTGTTTAGCGAATTTCACGGCCTTCCCCAAAATAATAATGCGTTAGTCTCTTTGGGCGTATCTTTAGTAATTTTACCTTCCTAAATTCGGGTGTGCATTTCATGTGACCCAAATCCAAATCCCAAAACATTGAATAAAATGTGTCGAGGATCCAGGTGCATTTCATGTGACGTGATCCAAAAACATATTTTAAACGATGTTTAATTCCTTAAAAAATAATTAAAAGCGGTTAAAAGTTAAAATTTGCACATAAGTTAAAGCATGTTATAAAATCATATAAATAAGCCAAATATGATAGTTGAGCGACCGTGCTAGAACCACGGAACTCGGGAATGCCTAACACCTTCTCCCGGGTTAACAGAATTCCTTATCCAGATTTCTGGTTCGTAGACTATAATATAGAGTCAATTTTTTCCTTGATTCGGGATTCAAACCGGTGACTTGGGACACCATAAATCTCTTAAGTGGCGACTCCAACTCTTAATAATAAATCATGTTTTGATTGTCCTTTAATTGGAAAAACTCCCTTTACTACGCCCTTCGCGGGGCGTAGTAGGTAAAAAGGAGGTGTGACAAGTGCTCGAATATAGCTGTTAGCCTCTGATGTATTTTTTCTACATTCTGTAATAACTTGTATAAACTCGAGGTGTATAGTAAAGAAATGTGGGAGGGGTCTTTACTTTCTTGCATCAAAAGGGTAGAAATCATGATCTTAGGACTTTATTATTTAACCATCTAGAGATCCTGCCTATAGGACCATTTTAGTCACATAGAAAGCACGTCTGTAGGACATAAAACTCATTTTCTGCAATTATCCATATAGAAATCCTGCCCACAGGAGTTAACTTTTCTGCAAATTTATAGGTGTCATGCCTATAGGATGTGCATACGCATGACATTAGGCAAACTTTAGGTTTAATAAACAAGCATTCGTCCACAAGTTTATTAACAAGTTCGGTAATCAATAACTTGTAGATATCATGTCCATAGGAGCTTCTTTTGAATCAAACTCGCTTAGCCTGTTTAATAGCAGTAGCAATTGATTAGCCGTTTCTTATACGCCTAAGTCAGCACATGTTTTCCAAAACGTCGTCTCTAATAAAACTTGTTTCAAATCAGTGTATACTTTTCCCTAAAATCTATTTCTTTAACTGGCATATCTTTTCTAAAACTCCTTCTTTCTAATTTTCTGCCTAAACGTGTTTTCCAACTCAATTCCTGTCTTTTGAAATCGTCGTTTTAAATCAGTTCCGCAACTCACTCTTCTCTTTAGATAACTCTCCCTTCTGGAATTTTCAAAACTTTTTTTTTGTTTAACCACAATTAGGTAGTTTGTTTTCCCTTTTGAACTAGTTTCTAAACATCTGCAGCATACCCTTTTTCTTCAAGACTCTTCAACATGATCATCTTCTAAAATCAGTATTTTTTTAAATCAACTCGCGACTAATTCAGTGCCTTAATCTCTGACAACTGTATCCGAGTTGCCTAATACAGACTTTATGTCCAAATATATGTGTTGAACCAGTTCGCTCACTGCTTAATTTTAATCTAAGACCAAATTAGTATTTGTCAAGGCATGCTAAACTATACGATTATTTGATTTCCGGGGTCTATTTGAGCCTTATTTGCTTGTTTATTCTTCCCTTTATTTGATACTTGTTTTGAATGTCGAGCTAGAATTTTATCCTTTAAACTCCACAAAGGCCTCCATCCATGTCTTTCCTTTTAGGATTATAAGTCCGAATACCCCGGGACTGATAGGATTGGGACGAGTAGCAGCATGCGATAAGTAAACGATACCATTCCGCGCTTTAATACCTTAATGGGGTGGGAAGGGTAGACATGGAGATGATGATTATACGATAATATTATGTGTACAATTGGGTACCAGTGTTGTGCTAACGATCCATGTAATGTATAAACCTAGGACTCCCCTCTCCTTTTATTAGTTTAACAATTTGTTTTAGAACTTTAAAAGATGTTGCACTTTCAACTTCGGTTTCTCACACTATTTTTGGTTTGCTTGCACTAATTGCTTGACTTCTTCCCTCTACTTGCACATTTCTTTTACAACTAAATTGCTCCCTTTCTGAATTTCAGCACTTCTTTTAACCTTTTTGTGCTTCCTGTTATACTTGTTAGTTTATTTGCATTTGCATTTAAAGTCACAATTGTAGCATGGTCGGGAACCACACTAGTGGATCTTGAGCGGTGCCTAACACCTTGCCCTCGACATAATTTCAAGCCCTCACCCAAAACTCTGGTCTGCATCTTTAATTCTTCTAAAAGTGTCCTAATGCATTATAATCATTAGGTGACGACTCTCCAAACTCCCAAAACCCAATTCCCAAACGGGATGAGAGTTGTCTTCTCGAATGCCGTGAACACGATTCGGCGAAGAAAAAGGGGGCGTCGACAGCATTTACTTCTTCCCCGTCAATGCTGTTGTAATTTTGAGCAATTATTGTAAACTTTATTGAATGAACGTGAAAATACATGTCAATATGTTTCATTCTTGTAAACTGCATCTTCAACATCATATTCCACTCGTGCCAAACAAATACTATAGCAACACTTATAATGAGTAGTTGCGCGCTTCCAATACTATCACCCCCTAAATTTGGCAAAGGCATGTTTGCGGTAAAACCAGTTGATCAGCGGTGCAGTCGACGCTTCCGTGCCTTTCCCTCTTGAGTTATCCACTCAAGGGTGCCTGTCTAATACCCCAATATAAACCTTATTCCATTTAAATTGTACATGAATCATTGTCAAACCTAGCCGAGTCAGTTATGTTGTCCACATAATAACTCATTAAGATAACCTTGTCCAAAGTCCACCGGGTTTCCTTGAAACCCAAACGGATGCCTCCATGTTCTGTGCATTTATTTGGAGAACTTAAGTGCTTTCTATGCTAATTATTGATTTAAATAGTCGCGTCTGGTGGGGGTAAGGGCCTAACACTCTGTTTTGCAGAAAATGAGGCACGAGATCCCCAGATTTGGCATGGTAACCAACATTCATCCAAGGCTGCTGAACTTGTGGAACGACCCCCACTCCAATGATCAGACACTCGTCCGCAAGTACTTAGGTAATTTGCCTTCTCTTCTATAATTTGTTGTTAGGACTACGCGAGTTGGTGAAGCTGTTCGAGGGAGACGAAGATGCCAAATCTGGGGAAGGTCCTTCTTGGACCAAGTAGTTATGAGTCCTCTTATGCTTTATTTTTATGTAATAAGGCCAATGGCCAATAGTGACATTTTACTTTCTGTTATTTAGCGTCGTTTTGGATTCGTTTTATTTTTTATCAATAAAATGAGGCATTTAGCATTATAAGTTCTCTAAAACTATTTGTCGCTAGGCCTACCTTAGGCACAACCAGGCACCCAATTTAGGACACAATTTATATTCTTGCACTATGTATTTAAATATCGCAATGTTTTCTCCTCATAATCTTTACTAACTTGTTACCTTTTTGTTTTTACTTTTTCTTTTATTCCCCTTCCCCAAATGTTAGTTCGTGCACTCTGGCATGATCATCTTAAGCAGAAGGGCACATCTCAATAATTGGACTATCAGAACCGTCAGGGCCTGGAAAGCTTCGAGGTAGCAAGGCTAAACAAAAGCACCATGCATCTCATTTTATTTTTCTACTAACTGATTTTCTTTCCGCCTTGTCTTTAATTTTTGAAAAAGAGCTCCGATGTTCCAAACAATTATGAATTTAATCAAAGCATTTCAGTTTATCATATATCTTGCTCTTATTACTTTCTCTATCATTTACTCTATTTACACATTATTACTATTACTTACTTTGACGATGAACCAACGATTGTGACTTGCAACAAAACAACGCAAAAAATGGATATAGACTCAGAAGAGGATGATATACCAGAAGAGGTCATCAGAGAGGTCGAGCATTTTGAGAATAGGCCTAAGTCTAACTTGGATGAAACTGAGGTAATTTGGGAGATAGAGAAAATGTCATCTTGGTCGTACGATTATATGACTGGTCTCAGCACGGCCATTGTAGCTCATAAGTTGCCAACAGATCCAGCCTGTCCACCGGTAAAGCAAAAGCTCAGGAAATTCAAGCCCGATATAAGTTTGAAAATCAAAGAAGAGGTTACTAAGCAAGTCAACGCTAAGGTTCTCAAAGTGGTAGAGTATCCAACATGGTTAGCCAACATCGTGCCAGTACCAAAAAAGGACGGGAAGGTTAGAACCTGTGTCGTCTACCGGGACGGGAAGGTTAGAACCAGTCCCAAAGATAACTTCCCCTTGCCAAACATACACATTCTTATCAACAATTGTGCTAAGCATGAGTTGCAGTCCTTTGTTGATTGTTTCGTCGGATATCATTAGATATGGATGGATGAAGAAGATGCAGAGAAAATGGCTTTCATCACGCCTTGGGGGATTTATCGTTACAAAATGATGCCGTTTGGGTTGAAGAATGCTGGCGCCACCTACATGAGAGCTATGACTACCATCTTCCACGACATGATACACAAGGAGATAGAGGTATATGTGGACGACTTCATCATCAAATCCAAGAAATCCACTGATCATATGGAAGATCTGAGAAAGTTCTTCAACAGACTGAGAAGGTATAATCTGAAACTGAATCCTGCCAAGTGTGCATTCGGGGTTCCTGCCGTAAAACTACTGGTTTTCATCGTGAGCCGTCGAGGGATAGAATTGGACCCATCAAAGGTCAAAACCATTCAAGAATTGCCACCGCTAAAGAACAAGAAGGGCGTGATGAATTTCTTAGGAAGACTCAACTAAGAGTGTAATTCAACTTCATGTGTTTTGAAACCCACATTGCATTCAAGGTGCCAGAATATTCTCATTCTTGATAACTGAATTTTCCCTACACTCCAGGAAACGACTGGGTCACGTACTTGAATATTCCTCCTTAATGGTTCCTATTGCCAATGTACGAGTTACCCCGATGCCTTAATTGTCTAATAGTTGATGTTGGCACAATGATTAACCATATCAACATCATTAATAGAAATTCTTGTGTCTCTTATCATGTAACCTCATGGAATACTTTGCTCAACGCTTAAATGAATTAATAAATAATTCTAGCCCAATCTTGAACTCCATTGCTCTATACTGTATTAGAACCATTTGGTATGGAAGGTTCAAACATGTCAAAGAGAAAGTATCCCCGTGTGATCCTATATATTCGATAGGTAATTTTATCATCAGTTTATGATATCAAATCTTAGAGTAATTGTGGAAGGTCACCAAAGGTTTAGCATGGGCGTTCTTGTAGAGATTTAGAGTATAGGAAGGTGAAGGGGTTCTTCTCAATACTTTTTCCTAAAGATGTTATGTGAGTGGATAATGAAGGTTGCATAAGTGTAGTTCACATTAGGCTGTGCTATGAGTATGATGTATACCATCGTTGTACTACATGTATTATGTGTTTTCATATGTCTATGTCTAAGAAGGTAGTTGGAGACCTTTTTATATCATCCATGTGGAAACTATTGAACATGAAGTTACTGGACTGTTAGCTTATGCGAGGTGTCTATCTGTTATCCTTGTTATGTATGTTTGGGAGTTGATATTATTTCCGAGAATGTGTCATGATAGTGTCGTGGAAGGAAAAATATTTTTTTTTTTTTTGCTTGATTGAATATCAATTGATTTGATTTGAAAGCTACCTTATAGATGTTGTGATTTAAAAATTTGCAATCCATGTCCAGGTATCATCGTGATAGCGTGGTGCTTATAATATTGAGGTTCTTGTTATTGATATATAAATTCTTGTAATTTGTCGAGTTGTGGATGTGTTTTTATGATGGTGTTGGTGGTTCTCTAACAAGTGGATAGGCCTAGTTACAAAGGATACTCTGCCAAAATTTCTGAAAAATTTAGGAGTTAGTCAAAATTTAGGGACTTAAGGTAAAATAGAAAAGAAATATGTTATGTTGGGTGTTTGGGTCAGGCTCTACCTCTCATTCGAGGACGAATTATCCTAAGGGGGGGAGAATGTAAGGCCCCGGAAAATTTCGCTAAGAAAACTATGCTTCGTGATGCTATATAAGCTAATTTTGATATTTTATGTGCTATTAACATAGTGGACATCAATTGGACTTGGTAAATAAGTTTACAAGTGTTGTGGTAAGTAACTTGGGGTCCAAGTAAGGGCCTAAGTGCAAGTCAAATTGGAAATTTCATAATACGCTAAAATTTCAAATGGATTCGCACAAGGCTACACTTTGAATGAGCATATCTAAATATTTATTAGGTTTTATGTGATGAACAACCTATCATATGAAAGGTCTTTGAGTATAGTTTCCAACGCTTCAAATCGTTCGTCATTTGGACATTCCTACACAAAGTTATGACCAAATTACCAAAGGCTGGAAAAAATGCGACCCTGTGTCAGATTTGCGATCTCAATGTCCATTATGCGGTCCGCATTTTTTATCTGCGGTCGCAAATCAGGTCGCAAATTGGACCAATGTAGCCTAGTTTTGGACACCGATTTTGCGGTGCATTATGTGGCTAGCATTCGCGTTCTGCAGTCCATTATGCTATAGCAGACTTGACATCGGAGGGTTAATTTTCTAATTTTTATAACCCGACCCCATTTTAATATATAGCCTTTGGTGCTTCATTTGGGGTCATTTTCTACTAATTTTTTAGAGAGGCGAGAGCATTTTTAGAGAGAGAAGAAGGATCCCAACATTTAAATCATCCAAATCTTGCATCAATCTTCAAGAATCAAAGAACCCAATCACAAGTTCTTCATCTAAGAGGTAAGATTCCATACCCTAGGGTTTAATTTCGAGTTTGGGGTATAAGATGAGTTATTGAGATATGATTCATGGATGTATTAGTATTTTGTATGCATGCATGTACAACTTAGGTTTATGGGAGGATTATTGAACATAAATAAGTAAAGATTGGGTTAGGGAATGAAGAAAATCTTGAAAAGGGGATTTTAAATCAAGATGCTCAACTAGTATTTGATAAAATGCTCAAATGAGCTAGAATTATGAATATCGTCCTAATATGTGTTCAATTTTGCTATGTCCCCAAAATAGATTGAAGTTGCTAGAATTTTGGAATATCGTAGTAATTAAAGGAAAGCTCAAGAAAGGTATGTATGGCTAAAACTCCCTTTTCTTAGAGATTGAGCTCCCATGGTGCCCCTGCGTGTGTTATAAGTACGGAATTTGATTTATGTAGTATTCATTATTTCAAAGGATTTGGGTGTTGCAAGAACATATGTGAAAGATGTACCTCAATGTGTTAAATATGTTATTCTTGGTAAATGAGGATATGTGAAAAATGGGAACTATGTGCTAAAATTCCTACACTTCAACTCAAGTTAAAATTGAGATTGTTATACCAAACTATGTGAAATTCTCTATGTGTAGAGATGTTTAAAGTAATCAAATAAATTTGGGAAATAGAGTATGGCCAACGTGCCGAGAACATGAATTATAACTATACCTGGTGATGTCTATGACATGTGAAAATATGAAAAAAATTATGAAATGAGCCTCAACTTTGCTTTCAATAAATGACTTCGATAACAAAGTGCCTAAAGGCTTTATACACAATTTATGCCATAAGTGGTTATTCGAGACAATGCCTTGCCTTGTGAGTACATCCAATGTGATCCGAGTTGTTACGTACTTTGATTTTTGAAATTGTATATTGTCACGATTGGAAAAGAATGATTCAAGAATAATTGGTATAATTGCTTGCTTATGCCTTTGATGTGTTTTTATTACGGGTTGGTGTATCCCCTCTATTGATTTGGAAGAATCCATTATTTTTAAGGTTCCACTGTCAATAAACTTGAGGTGTATGATTTCTGAGATATTGTATATGCCGAGGATTCATGGTTCCTCTCATGTGTATTTGACATCTTGAATTAAATGGCTTGTTGTTGTAATTGATATTGATGTGAAATATGAGAAAATGATGTGAAATGTGGGAAATAAGAGATTGAGTTATGAAATGTGGCCTAGTGCTAAGCATGTTGTAATGATGCTAACCCTATGTGCCGATTAATTGATATGTGAACCTTTGGACGGGCTATGAAACGCATAGGTGTATAATATAATATGGGGGACCTATGGACGGGCTATGAAATGCATAGGTGTATAATATAGTATGTGGGACCTATGGATGGGATATGAAACGCATAGGTGTATAATATAATATATGGGACCTATGGACAGGCTATGAAACGCATAGGTGTATAATATAATACAATGTGTGAACCCTATGGACGGGCTATGAAATGCATAGGTGTATAATATGATATGTGAACATTATGGACGGGCTATGAAACGCATAGGTGTATAATGTGATATGTGAATCCTATGGACGGCTATGAAATGCATAGGTGTATAATATGATATGTGAACTCAATGGACAGGCTATGAAACATAACCTAGAGGTATGGAAATTTATAAAAAAGCTATGTTATCCCTTTTATTTGATAATGTTGTGATCATTTAAAGTGTTTGAGTTTCATTTGTGTTTTCTTTATTCTTGTTTGATAGTTCCTTCTAATTAGATGGTGTCTAGTTATACATACTAGTGCTATTCAATGGCACTAACATCCCTTTTGCCGGGGGCGCGACATTCGTGTTATGATTGTAGGTGGTTCCATGGCAGGCAGTGTTGGTCGCAGCCAGTGACGCATCTTTCTTTTAGCTGAGTTGGTGAGCCCCACTTAATTTTGGGGCCCTGTACGATTGTTTATCATGTAGTTGGTATTTAGAGGTATAGCCGAAGCCTTGTTGCCGGCATTTTCACATTATTCTTCAGTTATATTTAGAGGCTCCGTAGACTATTGTGGGCGGTGGTTGATGTTGGGAGTCCGGGCTAGAAATGTTGGTACTTGATAAGCATGTTTTTCATTAAATTTGTAAACTTGTAATATTTTGAAAACTAAATGAAGAAATTAGCAAGAATGAAATGAGGGTTGCTAACGACAGATTTCTTTGCATCTTATTAAATGGGATAATATCCCCTCTATATTTATAAACTAGTTTGGGTAGAATGAAACATAGCAGGCTTGCTAAGTCGGGTTTACTCGGTTGAGCGCCGGTCGTGCTACTCGGATTTTGGGGAGTGACATTGTCCTTAAGGATAGAGTTCAGCATGATGATGCCAAAGAAGTGACTATTGGTGTTGATGGGGCTATTGAGGATGCAGGGCTGGATATGTGTGCCCAATGCGGATAGGCTTCGACAGTTGATTCTGGAGGAGGCCCATAGCTCGTGGTATTCCATTCATCCGGGCGCCGCGAAGATGTATCAGGATCTGAGACGGCATTATTCGTGGAGGAGAATGAAAAAGGACATTGTGGGATTTGTAGCTCGGTGTCTCAATTATCAGCAGGTGAAATATGAGCATCAAAGACCGAGTGGCTTACTTCAATAGATGGATATTCCGGAGTAGAAGTGGGATCAGATCACCATGGACTTTGTAGTCAGGCTCCCACAGACTTAATAAGTTTGATTCTAATTGGGTGATTGTGGATCGGCTAACCAAGTCCTCACACTTCATTCCTGTGTGTACTACCTATTCTTGAGAAGGGTTGGCAGAGATCTATATCCGGGAGATTGTTCGTTTGTATGGTGTCCCAGTTTCCATCATTTCAGATAGGGGCACTCAGTTCACTTCATAGTTTTGGAGGTCTGTGCAGCGAGAGTTGGGTACTCAGGTTGAGTTGAGCATAACTTTTCACCCTCAGATGGACGGGCAGTTCGAGCGCACTATTCAGATATTGGAGGATATGTTGTGTGCTTGTGTCATTAATTTTGGAGGGTCATGGGATCAGTTTCTACCACTCGCAGAGTTTGCTTATAACAACAGTTACCAGTCAAGTATTCAGATGGCTCCATATGAGGCTTTGTATGGTAGGCGATATAGATATCCAATTGGTTGTGTCACACCTCTTTTTACGTGGCTTATACCCCAGCGAAGGGATATAAACAAAAAGATTTTTTCCAATTAAAGGACGGTCGGAACGGGATTAGTTATTTAAAAATTTCAGAGTCGCCACTTGAGA
>MU710038.1:0-27786 GCA_026770625.1 Nicotiana glauca
AAATAATTAAATAAATTTTGTCCAAAAATAATCTTATCGATCGATCATTTGAAAAATCCAAATCCAAATCCAAAGCCAAAGCCGAAGCCGAGCCGAGCGAGCGACAATGATGGCGCGAGGGTTCATTCTCTTCAACTTCTTTTAAGAGCTTTAAGAAGTGAATCTATATATAAGCATACAAATGTGATTGTTCCTCACCAATGAGGGACAAAGTGCAAGATAAAAGTTCACTTCTTCAAATTTTTATTTTCCCTCCATTTCCAATTCACGCTTCTTCTACTTTAAAGCCCAATGGCTTAAAGTCCAACACTTCGATACCCTAATAGTGCCCCTCATGTAGTTCCTTTATTAACTAGCATATATATACTATATCCCTTTTAACCCCAAAAAAAAAAATACGATTTGATTAAATGACCAAGGCAAATTTCAACCACACATGTGTCACTGTATTGGAAACTTCTCTTGTATTAAGGGATTCAACAATTTATATATAATAATAAAAAAAGACAAAATTACTCTCATTGTCAGTTGGCCCAACATTCTAATAAAATTGGGATTATATTTTTCCTTCTTAGCCGGTATGCCCCAGTTTCTATAATGTTGAAAATTTATTTTCACCGATTGGCCACATTGCCGCCTCCCTCTTGTTCTTTACGCAGAGGAAACTTTTCCATTCCCAAATTCTCTTTCAGATTTTCTCCCCACCCACTTTCTCTTTCATTTTCAATATCTTGCTCTTTCTCTCTCTCTGTGGCAAAATAGTCGAGTTCTTCTTCACATTTCCTTGCTTCGTTCATCTGTATCTTCCTCTTCCACAAAATAATATTGCTGAACAATCCACACCGGATCTATCTGTTGTAGTCTTTTTCTTTTCGATTAAGTGCTCACCGAAGTCGATTCCGACTTTCACATTAGAGGTTCCTTTTATTCCCGTTTGAAGAAAAAGAAAATATTGAGTGGTTATTTCTTTTAATTCTTGTCTCTTATTCTAAGTTATGAAATCTTCTTCTTCTTCTTCTCACTTTTAATGACTTCTGAAGGGAGTAAGAATGATGTATATGTTGTATATAACTATATATACTTTGTATAATCATGTATAACCATGTATATTTGTGTGTATTCTCATAGTTATACAGAATTATACATTATTATACACAAGTATACAAGATTATACATAATTATAACCATATATATATTTGTGTGTATTCTCATAGCTATAAAGAATTATACATGATTATACACAAGTATACAAGATGATACATAATTTTTCAACATAGATAATTATAAAAAAAATTGCCTTCAGATAGTGTGTATTATTATATATTTATGTATTATTAACGTATGACTATGTATAACAATGTATATAAAGTGTTTAATAATGTAAATTTTTATTTTTTCCAGTGAAATAAGAATTTTCCTTACAAAACTTTAAATTTTGCAAAAAAAAATATAAAAATAAAATTATAGACTCTAAGGATGAATATATTTTTATTTTTTACTTCAACTTCCTGATATTATGAAGTTTAGGAAATACTATACAGAGGGAAGTAAAAAATAAATAAGAATGAAAATGGAAAAACGGAAAAGATAAAAATGAAAGAAAAAAGAGAAACCTGATTTAGCGTGATTTTGGGTGTAGTTGACGAAGTTGTGGGTTAGGCGGCTGAAAATTGTTTATGGGCTACTGTTGCGGCCAAACACACACGTAAGTATGCGCGGTCGTCAAGTAATAACGTGACTAAAAATCGGATGTCGATCCCACGAGGACTTGTGATTAATAATTAACTAAATTAGACTCTCCTAATTATCTAAACAAGAATTAAACCTAGAAGTATTTGATTCTAAACTAATTAAATAAATAAAAACAAATAATGAACTTTTAACATAGAGAAAGAGCAGATTTTTATGATATCAATGTAATGAAAACGATCTAGGGTTATGGGCTATCTAACATTCCTGTTGTATTCTTCAATTGAATTGACTAACTAATTTATCTAATTTATTGGTTGACAGGATTAATATTGCTCATAAGAATCTGTCGAGTTCTTACTCGCCTATTCAAGTTAACCTAACGCCTATATGTCTATGGAGTTAGAATCAACAAGAACACATTTATAATTCCTGTAAATCAACCAAGCAAGACAATTAGATATATGTCTATCCTAACCGCGAATTCGTTCCCCGATGCCTAGGTTCAAGAACTTGCTCTACTCAATCCTATATGCAATCTAGAATTTCCATTTTCGAGTTCAACTCTAGATTCGTAGATACATAGTATTCAATTGACGATCAAGTAATCAAATAATTAAGTGCAGGATTAAATAAATAAACCAATATTATAAACTAAGAAATCAAAATCAATATCCGAATAATAATAATCATGAAAGAACCACAACCCTAGAACGTGAAGTTTAGCTCCACATAAACATGGTAGCAAGACAACAAATCATACAAAGAAACAGAAAAAGACTAAGTTGGTAGAAGAAAAGATGAAACTCTGTCTCCACGGCGACTCTATGTCCTCCCTTCGTTAAAAGTTATGTAAAAATTATGTTTAAGGATTATTTATAAATATAAAAAAAAGCCTAAACGAAATAATCAAGTCCAAAAATAATTGGGAGAAATCTCCATCGGAAATCCCGTCACGTCTCGCGATGGTTAATGCGCCCAAATCTGGACGCCTCGCGTCATGTAACGCGGCAGACATTCTCGCGTTAGGCAAAGCCTTGCGAACCGAAACTTTTCACTCTTCCACGTAAGGCTCATTTCATGTGCTGCTTTATCTAATTTCAAATAATCAAAGCTTGATGCAATATTCTAAGCTTTTTAATATCAAAACCAAAGGTGCTGCTCTTCCAGGTAAGTTCTCCCTTGATTCTTTTTGTTATTTTCTCTTGTTTCATATCTTATCTCTACCATATTACAACATTAGTGATCCCTTAATTTATCCCTCCAGTGACTAAACCAAAATAATAATCTTTTTGAATGGTTCAATAATTACATCTTCTCCAATTGTTTTGTGCATTTTGTTCCAAAATTTCGTTTTTAAAGTATTTACACATAAAATAAACTCAATTAAGCACGATTATATTACAATTTAGCATTAAAGCACCAAAATATAAGGTAAGTAATGCACTAAAAGTATATCATTATAGCCAAACATCAGCTATCGGATGAAAATTGTATTTGTGGGTTAGGCGGCTGAAAAGTACTTTCTCCAAGTGTATTTACGTGAAATTATCCCTAAAAAAATTAGTCTTTGCATATTTGCACAAGTATAATAATTTTTTTTTTAAAAATGAATTCAGTTGAATCCGACCCTTGCCTAACACCTAGCTGCCCTGCCTCTAATCCTATGTAAATTAGCTTGCATTAATTGTTACCATTTTTTTGGATCACTGTTATTTATTTGAAGTTTTATAGCTACAGCTGGAGCATATTCACGAGCTAGGATTAATTATGATGAGGCAGGTCGATAATATAAATATAAAAAAAAGATAGAAATAATGCAAACTCTCTTTTTCTTCTTCTTGCTCTTCAGATAGTTGTGAAGATCAAGTAGTTAAATTCTTTGTACAATACGTGATAAAGTATGGCTGGAACTTAAAGGGAAAGGAGATGCATTATTTACTCGAGCTTCTCAATACTTAATTTTCAAATATCATTTTTACGTTTTTTTGATATTTTACAATTATTATGTCCAAACGTCCACTTAATTAATAATTGTCTAACAATATTTAATTGAAAGATACCACAAGCTAGATATAGGTTAAGAGTTGACGTTCGAGCCATGAGAACAACCATTAATGCTTGCATTAAGGTAGGTTGTTTACATCACACCCCTTAGGCTGCGGTCCTTCCCCGTAGTGGCGGAGCCATAATGTTGTATACGGGTTCGACCGAACCCAATAGCTTTGGTTCAACTCTTGTATTTATCTTAAAAATTTCATTGAATATGTAAAAGTTATTAATTAAGAACCCAATAACTTAAAAGGATTAGAACATCGATCCCATAAATTTTAAATTCTAGCTCCGCCTCCGCTTCCTCTAACCTTACATGAATGCGAAATCAAAATGTCTAGTGCACCGGCTGCCCTTTTCTTTATTTTATACAACAAGCTAGCTAGTATGCTTAACTTGTTTTTCATTTCATATAATGAAGGATTTACAACACACCATTCTTTACTCTATCTATCTTTTCGTATACATTCAAAGACAATAAAAGAAAAACAAAAGAAAAAAGTGATCAAAGAAATGACAACTATATTTTTAACTACATTTTTCTTCTATATATGATTCCATCTGCACTTGAAATTTGATCAAACATCATGGTTTATTGATCACTTTCTTGCTTGTTGAACAAGTTGTTGAACCTAAGGTTTGATAATTTATATATCGACTAGGAGCAGACGATCTTCGTATACCCTTTGGTAAACAATCCTCCACACCTTGATCACCATTAAAAAAACCTTCTTTTCTGCCATTGATATTAGGTTTAAATCTTGTAGAAGCTTCAAACTTCATTTCTGCAGTAGCAAGAAAAACCCTAGTAGGAAAGAAGATGAGAAAATAAAACGTAACTATGAAAAGTGAATGACTTGGCATTTTGAGAACTTGTGATTTATGTATAACTTTTGTTGTTTATATGGAGAAGGCAATGTTTTTTGTAGTGTAAAAATGAGAAGAGAAAGGTTCTATTTATAGAGAAGTAAATGTTTGACTAATTTATTTGTGAAACTTACCTTTTTGCAAAAAAAAAACAGGTGAAGGAGCTCGTGCACTTTAATTGAATGCTAGTTGGCAAATTAATTTCTGTTAGAAAAGTCAAATTCCTTTGATGATTTTATACTGAGATATATTGATGCTTTTTCCTAAATAATGCAAGTAAAACCTTCTTGACAGAGAAGCAAGATTGCACACCACAAAAATAAATACAAAAAGATAAATAATATGTCGCTAAACTGCTCGTAGCTAATAGAATTTCTAACTATCGCTAAGTACGATTAGCTACGAATTTTTCTGTTTAAATACAGAATTTGTCCGCTCCTAATTTTTTTTTTTTTTTTGTGAATATGGTGATAGCAAGTTAGTTGTTATTTTTATTAGCTGCTTACCAATTATTGTTTAACATATAAATTGGATTATAATTACTTAATTATATACTCCTATAATTTTATTTTTTATGCCGTCAATACATAGTTAGGTTAGATGAGAAATTAGCTTCAAATCTATTTGAACCATATATTATATATGCCGTTTAAGATAGTGAATTCGATTGAGTTAAAAAGGAAGTATATATAAGATGGTAGTTAATTTGCATGCACAACTAATGATCATCATACTTTGCTTAATTGACAGCCTCATTGTTTTAATTAAATATCTGATTTATTTGGTCATAGAAATGGTGTAAAAAAAGCAAATTGTAAAACTTGGGGGAGGGGGTGGTACCTAACTTTGTGTTTCGTCAATATTTGACCATCCAAGTTTGTTAGTTATTTTAAATAGAGTTTTAACTCCATAACTTTACACCAGCAGCTTATCCAAAAGATATTTATAGATAAATTTACAATATAAAATATCTATATGGTTCAACAAGTAAAAGTGATCTGGTAGTGTATAACGATGTGTATATATAACTTAACATCGATTAAATAATAGATCTAAGCAGAAGTATGCTAAATCTTCTTAAATTTGTTTTAATTATCTGACTTTGAAATTTATTTTTACATGGAAATAAATTGATCATCTAAGTTTCTTGATTTTGTTCAAAGTGATTCAAGAAACGTTAATGTTCCTTCCTTTTGTTTGGTACTCCCTCCCGTCCAAAATAAGAGATTTTTTGGATGTTTTTATACAGATTAAGAAATCTGTCTTTTCGCATTAATTAGCAATAAAATTTACCATATTAACCTTTACTATCTCACATAAACACTCCTAACACATATTCCAATACTATTAACTCTAAGGACAATGCAGGGAAAAAATAATTAATTCATTCTTGAAATATGAAAAAATTACTTATTTTGAACCACAAGAAAAATGCCAAAAAATTACTTATTTTGGACCGGAGGGAGTGTATAACTGTTTCCATTTCATATGTGTTGATGTGATTCACCAATTTATTTCGAACAACTCAGCTAAGTTCAAAAAGGTGTGGATAACATTACAGGTTTAATTTATGCTTCTTAAATTCATAGGAAATAAATTAATGCTCCTCCATTCTACTCTGGTCTATGAATAAAAGTTGAGAACAAGTTGGATAAAGAAGGCACGCCTGTTTAATAAATAAGCCCACTCACAAAGAAAAAGCAAAAAGAAAAAAAAAGGATCAAAATTGACAAAGTTGCAAATTATAAATGTCTTATGGTATTTAGACGGGAAAATGATTTTGTTTTTATTTTTTGATATGCATATTTTAGAGACTTCCTATTTAGAAAAGGATTTTTTTTATAACGGGTTTAAGCCGTAGAATCAACTATTAATGGTTACAGTAAGGTAGGTTGCCTATACCATATTCCCTTAGGGTGCGATCCTTCTATGTGAACGTGGGATACCTACCTATTTACCAATCGGAATGGGGTAAGTATTTTTTACGAGAAATCTCTATTTCAAGAGTTTAAACTCGAGACAACCAATTAACGGGAAGAGATATCGTCGCAAAGAGGTAAAACAAATACTATATTATTCTTGTCAAGTATAATGAGTCTACATAGCCAATAACATATCGAAATTTGGATACGTACTTATGGTGACACATGTCGTAAGTAGCTTACCTATTTGCCATCAGTTTCGTTTTCATCTCTAATCCCAAGAGCAATATATTATTGACACGTAGAATATCTGTTCAAGATTTAATTACCTAGTAGAATCTAAGTCATGCCCAGTATATAAGAGATCCCAACTACCATTCAGATCTCCCTTTTAGATAACGAAACACCTAAGCAAATCTTGTAGCTAAAAAAGAGCTTTTTGATCAAGTAACAAGTTGTCTTTGATTTTTTTCATCTGGATAATAATAGGTATATCAAAAAAAAAAAAAAAATCAAGCAGAAAATAAGGTGTGATGACTCGATAGGCCATCTCACGTTTTAGAACTAAATACGTGTTCCAAATCCTTAAAATATCTTAAATTAGCCTTTCTCGATTTGCCTGCGTGGTCCACGTATTTTTCCGGAAGGCTTATATGTTAAAACTAATAATAATAAAAAATTTTGCCTGAAAAGTTCAAACGAGTTGACTTTGGTCAACGTTTTGAGTAAACGGATCCAGATCTGTGTTTTGACGGCCCCGGTGGGTCCGTATCAAAATTTGGGACCTGGGCATATATCCGGAATCGAATTCCGAGGTCCCTAACTCGAGATATGATTTTTTGTTGAAAATTGAAAGTCTGAAAGTTTAATGGTTTTTAAGAATTGATAGATGTTTGGACTTGTTGATATCGGGTCCGCATTTTGATTTCGAAGCCCAGTACAAGTCCATTATAATATTTAAGACTTGTCTGTGAAATTTGGTGAGAAACAGAGTTGGTTTGACGTGATTCGGACGTCCGATTGTGAAAATAGAGGTTTTAAAGTTATCTTGAAAATTTCATATGATTTGGTGTTCAATTCGTAGTTCTACGTATTATTTTGGTGATTTGATCGCGCGAGCAAGTTCATGATGTTTTAGGACTTGTGTGCATGTTTGGTTTGGAGCCTTGAGGACTCGGTGAGTTTTGGATAGGCTACGGAGTGTTTTGAACTTCGAAAAACACATCTGATGCATTTTTGTTTCTGGTATCTGTAGCAAGTCTCGCATTTGCGAAGAAACATTGCATTTGCGAGCCTGGGCATAGTAGGGGGTTATCACATTTGCGAGTAAAAAGTTCACATTTGCGAACTTGCCAGTTCTGTTTGCAAAGGCAGGGTCGTGATAACTAGGGATTTTGACGCATTTTACACTCCTTGTTGCGTAAGCTTTGATTAGAAATTCATATAAAAATAGACCCAAAAGGCTCACAAGTTGTGCTTGATTGCAGATTTGATCAACAAAAGGACAAGATGCCAAAGGTCAGCTCAATAGGAGTGAAACTTGCACAAGTATCAAAGACAAGACAAGCTCAGGCAAAACAGGCCCAGTGCGGCCTCACACCATTTTGTGCGGTCCGCACTAGGAGATTCAGAGAGGTGGAATTTCAGGCATAAAGGCAATGCAGCTTCACTAGGATTTGTGCGGTCCGCACTGAAGGAAATGCGGCCGCACTCGATTTAGTGCGGTCCGCAGAACACAAGATCAGAGAGATGCCATTTTCAGAGTTTCAAGCCAATGCGGTTCGCAGTTCATTTTACGTGGACCACACTAGAAGCCTCCGCGGCCGCAGTCCATTCTCTGCGGTCCGCGATGCCAAGGTTCAAAGAGCTGTTTTTCAAGGCCAAAGCCCTAGTGCGGACGTGCGGTCCATTTTGTGCGGTCCTCACTAACCCCGCATTGGCATTTTTGTCCAAATTTTTCAACCTAGAATAAATAGCTTCTTTTTTTCATTTTTAGGGTATCAGATATTGTAATTAAGCAGTTGCGTTCGTGGGTTCGACTTTCTAAGCCATTTTGGGGAATTTTAGCTACTTTTACTCATTGAATCTTTGTGTTTGACTTAGTGATTAATTAATATGAGATTATCTTTATCTATTTCTTGCTTTTCTTCTCTAAATATGAGTAGCTAGACCCATAAGGTAGGGTTATGGCTCAACCCTAGTGTGGGTAATTGATGGCTCTTGTAATTTAGGGCTAAATTAACTATGGATGTTTGTTATTTGGGCCAATTTCATGGTTAATTTCTGAATTCGTGGTTGCAAACACTAGTTTGTGTTGGGTTAACTTGATCTCTTCTTGAGAAAGAGAGCCTAAGTCTCCTAAATTGATCCAACAATGAATTGGGGCATACTCAAGAGATTGTATCCCTAATTAAAGGGTTAAACCTCGAGAGAGTAATACCCGAAATGAACCATAGTTGCTTGTGCAAATTTGCATACCCAATTGGTCTTGAGAAAGCCAATTCGGGCAAAATCACTTGAAACACTGAGAGGTGTAGAGTGGGCAAATTAGTGCAATGGTTATATCATACTCCCCAAATATGTCAAGCATGCGTTAGACTCAAGTACCCGTCAATTGACAACCTAGGCGGAAGTCACTACCCTAGTGCCTTTTAAACCTATTTGAACAATTCGTAGCATTATAACTCTTAGCATAATTTAGTTGCAATTACCATTTGTAGTTTGATAATAGTAGAAGTGAACAAAAACCCCAAAAATGAACAGAAGTGTAATTTGGAACACATACGCAATTCTACACTAAATAGATACTGGATTCCAAATTCTAGCACTCTGTGGATATCGATCTCGACCCTAAATCGGGTAAAAACTTCTCCGACCCTCTCTCGCTACTTAAATAGTAGTACGGAGTAGGCCGCAACCAAGTCGCATTTGCGACTCAACACTGTTTGGATTTTCTTCGCATTTGAGAAGGACGGTCCACATTTGCGATAGCATCAGGGTTCGCATTTGCGACCACTTTATCGCAAATGCGATCAGTGAGGTTTTGAGGGGAGTTCGCTATTGCGACCTCTTTCTCACATTTGCGATGCTCGCAATTACGAACATAGTATCGCATTTGCGACATCTACAGCTGGTAAAACTTGACTTAGACGGGAATTTTGCTCAATCTTCAAAACTTTCAAAACAAGAAACCCTATATGCGATTTTCCAAAGACAATTTCTTCCTCAAAATATTGGTAAGTGATTCTAACTCATTTTCTTTCAATCTTTCATTACATTTCACAAATCTTAAACCTAAAATTTAGAATTTTCATGGTGGAACGTGGGGGAATGAGTAGAATTGGGGATTTTTGTGAAATTGGGAGTTAGAGCTCGAATTAAGATTGGATTTCGATACAAATTACATAATCGGGCTCGGGGGTGAATGGATTAATGAATTTTGATCCGAATCTCGGGTTTTGACCAAGCAGGCCTAAGGCCGATTTTTGACTTTTTGGGAAAAAATTTGGGAAATCTAAATTTATGCATTGTAGTTGATTCTTTTAGCAATAATTGATGTTATTGAGTTAATTGTGGCTAGATACGAGTGGTTTGGAGGCGAACTCTGGGGGAAAGGCCCCGATAGATTTTTGAATTGACTGCGAAGTGAGGTAAGTGTTGTGTTTAACCTTGACTTGAGGGAGTTAGGAACCCTCGGACTATGTGCTATGTGATTCTCGTGTGAGAGGCGTATATTCAAGGTGCGCTTATACGTCGCCGAATTATTTGTTTTCTGTGATTTACCACTTTTTCTTAATTTTTTTTTGTGTTAACTGTTATATGCTCTATATGTTTTTCATGCTTAATTGCTACTTGTTATTCAATGTATTCTCCTGCTCATAATGTTAGTTCTTACATAGTTTTCATGACTCCCCGCTATTGGTTCAAATTGACTTACTTGCACCTTCTAATTGTCCATTGCTGGCATGGATGTGTCTCGCTATGTAGTATTACTCGTGTAGATTTCTTTGTTGTACAAGTTCCCTTTTGGTTTAATTGGTATTTATTGATCGTTAAAGCTTTGTGGTTGAACTATTGATTTTATTGTGCTGTGAGCATTTGGTACTAATATGGTGGGATCGGGCTGCACGCCGCAACAAGTGTAATAAGGGTGGATTGTTATAGGGAAATAAGGGTGAATGTACTTTATACGGTGGGATCAGGTTACATGCCGCAACAAGTGGAATAAGGGTGGATTGATATGGTGAATTACGATACTGATACTGATATATGATGGGATCGGGTTGCGCGCCGCAACATACATATATTATTTACTGTTGTTGATATTGATACGGTGAAATGAAGGAGGATCTTATGTTGTCTGGTAGGATCGGGTTGCGCGCATCAATTTATATGTTCCCATTACTTGAGTTGTGTTGGTTTCCACTATTTTGTTTGAACTGTTAAAGATTTGTAATTCTGGATGGTACTGGTTTACTCTTGAGGTTATGGTCATTATTTTCAGATGACTATTTAAATCCTGTTCAATATTCATTTTTCTATCATTATTATATATAGTGCGTACATGTTATAGTGTAGGTGATCCGCCTTAGCCTCTTCACTATTTTATACGAGGTTAGGGTCGACACTTAACAGTACATAGGGTTGGTTGTGCTGATACTACACTCATCACACTGTGCAGATTTTGGAGTCAGTCCCAGCGACGGTTATTAGCGTGCTCGGATTGGACATAGACGGAGACTTGAGGTGCTGTTCAGTGCCCGCAGCTCCTGGAGTCCTCATCCTCTTTCTATTCAGTTGTATATTTTCATTCAAACAGCTTTGTATTTATTTCAGACCCTTATATGTATTATTCTAGAAGCTCGTGTACTTTTGAATCAGGTTCATGGATTTGTAATAGATGTTTGGCCGGTTTTAACTTCCGTATTTACATTTAGATTATTTCAATTATTTCAGCTTTTATTGATGTTTTCATTTAAACTGTTAAAAGAAGTAAATTGTTCTAACATTGGCTTGCTTAGCAAGTGAAATGTTAGGCTCCATCAAGGTCCGATGGTGGGAATTTCGGATTGTGACAAGTTGGCATCAGAGCACTAGGTTACGTAGGTCTCACGAGTCTTGAGCAAACTTAGTAGAGTTTGGAGGATTGGTACAAACACATTTATACTTATCTTCCTAAGGATATGAAGTTAGGAACAATTTCACTTCTATTCATCTCTGTCATGCAATTTTTATTCTATAATTGCTGATTGAATCCTTTTATTCCGTTCTCTCACACATGGCAAGAACACACACTACATCTTCAGCCGAGCAGTAGCCAAAGCCCCCAGTGGCAGCTCCTACGAGGGGCAGAGGTTGAGGTCGAGGCCGTGCCAGAGGCCGAGGTAGGGGTAGGGCTCATCCTAGAGCTCGAGCAGCAGCAGTAGCACCAGCAATGGAGCCTCAGGTAGAGATTGACAAGAAGGCTCCAACCCAGACTGTTCCTGCCAGACCAGCTCAAGTCCCGGAGGGGTTCATTCCCACCCTAATGCTTCAGGAAGCCTTGGTTCTCTTAATGGGCCTTATGGAGAGTGTGGATCAGGCCGATACATTTTTGTGGCACAAGCCATCTCTCAGGCTGAGGGAGGAGCACAGAGTCCTGCTACTCATACTCTAGAGCATATGACTCCCCAATTTTAGACTCCGACAACCCATCCAGTTGGGGTAGTTTAGCTGAGTGTTGCGGCACAGGCCGGTGATGGATCAACTATGTCTTCCGAGGCTTTATGAAGGTTGGATAGGTTTACTAAGCTTTCTCGAGTTCACTTTAGTGGTGCATCTTCAGAGGACCCATAAGACTATCTAGACAGTTGTCATGAGATGCTACGGAACATGGGGATAGTGGAGACCAATGGGTTCGATTTTGCTGCATTCCAGTTGTCGGGTTCTGCCAAGAAATGGTGGCGGGATTATATGTTGACTAGACCAGCTGGGGCGCCTGCTCTTACTTGGGACCAGTTCTCTCAGCTATTTCTTGAGAAGTTCCTTCTTGTATCTTAGAGAAAGAGCTATCGCAAGCAGTTCTAGCGCCTTCAGCAGGGCAGTATGACCGTCAGCCAGTATGAGACCCGCTTTATGGACTTAGCCCGTCATGCTATTCTTCTACTTCCTACCGAGAGAGAGAGAGGGTGAGGAGGTTTATTGAGGGACTTTCTCATCCTATCAAGTTGCAGATGGCCAGGAGACCGAGAGTGAGATTTCTTTTCAAACGGTTGCCAATGTCTGCTAGGCAGATCGAGGATGTTCTTTCACAGGAGAGAGGGCAGGGGTTGGATAAAAGGCCTCATCATTTTGGTGGTTTTAGTGGTACCTCGTCTAGAGGCAGGGGTACTTTTGGTAGAGGCCATCCTCCCAGGGCATATCAGTCACCGCTTCGAATATCCCACAATGCTTCAGGGAGTCGTGGTACTTATGTGCCTCATTCTGGGCAGCTAGCCTACAGTCCACTGGCAGCTCTTATCAGTGCACCTCTTATTCAGGGTTATTTACCGTGGTCATCTGGCCTATCCGGGTCAGTCTCAGTTTCAGCAGCCACAACACCAAGATAGATGTTTTGAGTGTGGTGGTTTTGGGCATATCAGGAGGACCTGTCTGAGATTATTGGGCGGTACGCCTCAACAGAATTCTCGTGCCATGATTTCGGCACTAGTTGCATCATCGCCCGCTCAGCCAGCTAGAGGTAGGGACAAGGAGCTAGAGGTAGAGGTCAGACTGCTAGAGGCGGATATCAGGCTATTAGAGGTGGAGGTCAGATCGCTAGAGGTGGAGGCTATCCACCAGGAGGCCGTCCTAGAGATGTAGTTTAGAGTGGTGTGGTCCAGCCCCAATGCTATGCCTTTCCATCCATGCCTGAGGCTGAGTCATCTGATGCAGTTGTCATAGGTACTGTTTTAGTTTGTAGTAAAGATGCCTCAGTTCTATTTGATCTGAGTTCTACATATTCATACGTGTCGTCCTATTTTGATTCATATTTGGTTGTGCGTCGTGATTCTTTGAGTGCTACTATATATGTGTCAGCCAAAGTTAAAAGAATTGAAGGAGCAGTTGCTATATGGTGCGCATGTGTTGTTTGTGAAGAATAAGGATGGATTAATAAGGATGTGCATAGATTATCGACAGTTGAACAAAGTCACTATCAAGAATAAGTTTCCATTGCCAAGGATTGATGACTTATTTGATCAGCTTTAGGGTACCAAAGTGTTTTTAAATATTGAATTAAGTTCTGGCTACCATCAGTTGAGGATTAGAGCATCCGATGTCCCTAAGACAACTTTTCGGACTCAGTATGGGCATTATGAGTTTCTAGTGATGTCATTTGGGCTGACAAATGCCCCAACAGTATGTATGAATTTGATGAACCGAGTGTTCAAGCTCTATCTGGATTCCTTTATGATTGTTTTTATTGATGATATTTTGATCTACTCCTGCAGTCGAGAGGATCATGAGCAGCACCTTCGGATCGTTCTTCAGACTCTGAGAGACAACCAATTATATGCTAGGTCTTCAAAATGTGAGTTTTGGTTGAGCTCAGTTGCCTTCTTGGGGCACGTTGTATTGGTAGAGGGAATTCAGGTGGATCTTAAAAAGATTGAGGCAATTCAGAACTGGCCTAGATCCACATCAGCTATAGAGATCCAGAGTTTCTTGGGTTTGGTGGGTTATTACCGTCGGTTTGTGGAGGGCTTTTCATCTATAGCAGCATCGTTGACCTGGTTGACCTAGAATGGTGCCCCGTTCAAATGGTCAGACGAGTGTGAGGCGAGTTTTCAGAAGCTCAAGACTGTTTTGACTACGGCGCCAGTGTTAGTGTTACCCACAGGTTCAGGATCTTATACGACATGTTGCGATGCATCTCGTATTGGACTTGGTGCGGTATTGATTCAAGGTGGCAAGGTGATTGCATATACGTCACGGTAACTAAAGGTTCACGAGATGAATTACCATGTTCATGACTTGGAGTTGACAGCCATTGTTCATGCACTGAAGATTTGGAGGCACTATCTTTATGGCGTGTCATGTGAGGTATTCACGGACCATCGGAGTTTGTAGTATTTGCACAAGAAAAAGGAGCTGAATTTAAGGCAGAGAAGGTGGTTGGAGCTATTGAAAGACTATGATATCACCATCTTGTATCATCCCAGAAAGTCCAATGTGGTGGCCGATGCTTTGAGTTGAAAGTCAGTGAGTATAGGCAGCCTTGCATTCATTCCATTTGGTGAGAGACCGCCTGTATTAGATATTCAGGCCTTGGCTAATTAGTTCGTGAGGTTGGATGTTGTTGAGCCCAGTCATGTTCTAGCTTGGAGCGTCCCTCGTTCTTTCTTGTTTGAGCATATCGGGGAGCGACAGTATGATGACCCTCATTTGCTTGTCCTTAGGGACACAATGCGCCACGGAGATGCCAAGTAGGTTACAGTTGGAGATGATGGAGTTTTGAGGATGCAGGGTTGTGTTTGTGTGCCTAATATGGATGGACTTCGTGAGTTGATTCTAGAGGAGGCTTACAGTTCCCGATATTCTATTTATTCGGGAGCTGCCAAGATATATCAGGACTTGAGGCAGCATTGTTGGTAGAAGAGGATGAAGAAGGACATAGTTGTATATATAGCTCGATGTTTAAATTGTCAGCAAGTAAAGTACGAGCATCAGAGACCTGGTGGTTTGCTTCGGAAGATAGAGATCCCTGAGTGGAAGTGGGAGAGTATCACTATGGATTTCATTGATGGACTCCCACGAACTCAAAAGAAGTTCGATACAGTTTGGGTTATTGTAGATAGGCTGACCAAGTAAGCGTACTTTATTCCTGTGGCAGTTACCTATTCTCAGAACGGTTGATAGAGATTTATATTCGTGAGATCGTTCGTCTTCACGGTGTGCTTGTGTCTATCATTTCTGATTGAGGCACGCAATTCACCTTGCATTTCTGGAAGACAATACAACATGAGTTGGGCATGTAGGTTGAGTTTAGCACAAGATTTTATCCTCGGACGGACGGACAGTCCGAGCGCACTATTCATATATTAGAAGATATGCTCCACGCTTATGCTATTTACTTTAGAGGCTCTTAGGATCAGTTCTTTCCACTTACGGAGGTTGCCTACAACAACAGTTATTAGTCGAGCATCCAGATGACTCCCTATGAGGCATTATATGGTAGACGATGTCGATCACCAGTTGGATGGTTTGAGCCGGGGCAGGCTCGGTTATTGGGTACAGATTTGGTACATGATGCCTTGGATAAGGTTAAGATCATTCAAGATAGATTTTGCATAACTCAATCCAGGCAGAAGAGTTATGCCGACCGTAAGGTTCATGATGTTGCATCATGGTCGGAGAGAGAGTGTTGCTCCGTGTGTCACCCATGAAGGGTGTAATCAGGTTTGGGAAGAAGGGAAAGTTGAGCCCTAGGTACATCAGACCTTTTGAGATACTCCAGAAAATTGGTGAGGTGGCTTACAAGCTCGTATTGCCACCCAATTTATCAGCAGTTCATCCTGTATTCCATGTGTCCATGCTTCGAAAGTACCATGATGATACGTATCATGTGCTAGATTTCATCTGTGTCCAGTTAGACAAGGATTTGACCTATGAGGAGGAGCCGGTGGTTATTCTAGCCCGACAGGTTCGCCAGTTGAGATTAAAGAGTTATCCTTCAGTTCGAGTGCAGTGGAAAGGTTAGCCCGTCGAGGTAGCTACTTGGTAGTCCCAGGCAGACATGCTAAGAAGATATCCCCACCTTTTCACAAGCTCAGGTACTTTTCTATGTCCGTTCGAGGACGAACGATTATTTTAGAGGTGGAGAATGTGATGACCCGATAGGTCATCTCACATTTTAGAACTAAATTTTGTGTTCAGAATCCTTAAAATATCTTAAATTAGCTTTCTTTGATTTGTGTGCGCGGTCCAGGTGTTTTTCTCGAAGTATTATATGTTAAAAACTGATAAAAATAAGAATTTTTGCCTTAAAAGTTAAATTGAGTTGACTTTGATCAATATTTTGAGTAAACGGATCTAGATCCTTGTTTCGACGGTCCCGGTGGGTCCATATCATAATTTGGGACCTGGGTGTATTCCCGGAATCGAATTCCGAGGTCTCTAACTCGAGATATGAATTTCTGTTAAAAATTGGAAGTTTGAAAATTTAATGGTTTTAAAGAATTGATTGATGTTTGGTTTTGTTGATATCGGCTCCGTATTTTAGTTCTGGAGCCCGGTACAGGTCCATTACAATATTTAAGACTTGTCTATGAAATTTGGTGAGAAACGAAGTTGTTTTAACAAGACTCGGACGCCTGATTGTGAAAATAGAGGTTTTAAAGTTATCTTGAAAATTTCGTGTGATTTGGTGTTCAATTCATAGATCTAGGTATTATTTTCGGCGATTTTATCACGCTATCAAGTCCGTATGATATTTTAGGACTTGTGTGCATGTTTAGTTTGGAGCCTCGAGGACCCGGGTGAGTTTCGGATAGGCTACAGAGTGTTTTGAACTTAGAAAAACATAGCTGATGCCTTTTGTTTCTGGTATCTGTTGCAGGTCTCGCATTTGCGTAGAAACATCGCATTTGCTTGCCTGGGCATGGAAGGGGGTACTCGCATTTGCGAGTAAAAGTTCGCACTTGCTAGTTCCGCTTTTGCGAAGGCAGAGTCGCATTTGTGATTCAGCACTGTTTGTATTTTCTTCGCATTTGTGAAGGATGGTCCGCATTTGCGATGTCATTAGGGTTCGCATTTGCGATCACTTTATTGCAAATGCGATCATTGGGGTTCTGTGTGGAGTTCGCAATTGTGAACTCTTTCTCGCATTTACGGTGTTTGCAAATGAGAATATGGTATCGCATTTGCGACATCTGCAACCGGTAACACTTAGATAGAAATTTTGCTCATTCTTCAAAAGTTTCAAAACAAGAAACCCTATAGGCGATTTTCCAAAGACCATTTCTTCCCAAAAATATTGGTAAGAGATCCTAACTCATTTCCTTTCAATCTTTCATTACATTTCGCAATTCTTTAACCTAAAATCTAGGACTTTCATGGTAAAAATTGGGGGTTTGGGTAGAATTAGAGATTTTTGTGAAATTGGGATTTGGACCTCGAATTGAGGCCGGATTTCGAAGTAAATTACATAATCGGGCTAGGGGGTGAATGGGTAAATAGATTTTGGTCTGAACCTCGGGTTTTGACCAAGCGGGTCCGGGGTCAATTTTTAACTTTTTTGGGAAAAGTTTGGGAAATCTAAATTTATGTATTGTAGTTGATTCCTTTAGCAATATTTGATATTATTGAATTAATTGTTGCTAGATACGAGTTGTTTGGAGCGAACTCTAGGGGAAAGGCCCCGATAGAGGTTTGAATTGACTGCGGAGTGAGGTTAGTGTTGTGTCTAACCTTGACTTGAGGGAATTAGGGACCCTCAGACTATGTGCTATGTGTTTATCATGTGAGCGGCGTATATGCGAGGTGACGAGTGCTTATACGCCCATATTATCTGTTTTCCCTGATTTACTGCTTTTCTTTAATTATTTCCTTTTCTATCTTAACTGTTATATGCTCTATATGCTTTCCATGCTTAATTGCTACTTGTTATTCAATGTCTTCTCCTGTTCACAATGTTAGTTTTTCCATAGTTTTCATGACTCCCTGCTATTGGTTCAAATTTACTTACTTGCACCTTCTAATTGTCAATTGCTGGACTGGTCTCGCTGTGTAGTATTACTTGTGTAGATTTCTTTATTGTACAAGTTCCTTTTTGGTTTAGTTTGGTATTTATTGATCGTAAAAGCTTTGTGGTTGAACTATTAATTTGATTGTGCTGTGAGCATTTGGTACTGATTGGTGGCATCGGGCTGCACGCCGTAACAGGTTTAATAAGGGTGGATTGTTATAGGGAAATAAGGGGGAATATGCTCTATACGGTGGGATCGGATTGCACGCCGCAACATGTTGAATAAGGGTGGATTTATATGGTGAAATAAGGGTGAATTACGATACTAATACTGATATATGGTGGGATCGGGTTACAGGCTGCAACACATATATTATTTACTGTTGTTGATATTGATATGGTAAAATAAGGGAGAATCTTGTATTTTTTGGTCGGATTGGGTTGAGCACCGCAACAATATATATGTTCCCATTACTTGAGTTGTGTTGGTTTTCGGTATTTTGTTTGAACTGTTAAGGATTGGTAATTCTGGACGGTACTGGTTTACTCTTGAGCCTGTGGTCATTATTTTCAGATGACTGTTTAAATCCTGTTCAATATTTTTGTTTTCTATCATTATTATATATACTGCGTACATGTTATAGTGTAGGTGACCCACCTTAGCCTCGTCACTACTTCAACGAGGTTTGGCTCGACACTTACCAGTACATGGGTTTGGTTGTACTGATACTATGCTCTGCACACTTTGTAGATTTTGGAGCCGGTCCAGCGACGATTATTAGCGTGCTCAGATTGGACATTTACGGAGACTTGAGGTACGATTGTTCAGCGCCCGCAACTCCTGGAGTCCCCATCCTCTTTCTATTCAGCTGTATATTGTCATTCAAACAACTTTGTATTTATTTCAAACCCTTATATGTATTACTCTAGAAGCTTGTGCACTTGTGACACCAGGTTCAGAGATTTGTAATAGATGTTTGGCCAGTTTTAACTTCCGCATTTACATTTAGATTGTTTCAATTATTTCAGTACTTTATCGATGTTATCATTTAAACCGTTAAAAGAAGTAAACTGTTCTAATCCTGGCTTGCTTAGCAAGTGAAATGTTAGGCGCCATCATGATCCTAACGATGAAAATTCTAGATCATGACAGGGGGGGTGCAAGAAATATTTTGATTAGATTCTCAGTTAAGTGAAATAAACTATAATTTTCGAGGGACATATATTTATAAAAGTTCACCAAAATTTTGAGAAATTGACTAAATATGGTTTACAGTCAAGGAATGACCGCATTTTGTAGCGTTTGGCTCCTTAATAAATCGACTATATGTAACACTGTAGATATCTATGAAATAATTAAATCATGGAACATAATATTATGTCTTTAAGCTTTGTGCCTAAGCTCATGCAGATGATATCACTATTGAATTGAGTTATTATATGAAATCACAAAATTTGTTAGAAATAATTATTTTTCACATTTATATATACGTGATGACATAAAAATCTTTTATATATATATATATAAACACGAATATTTTGATGAACTTTCTAGTATAAAATTCTACGTACGTGACTGCGTGCCAACAATTTCTATATCTCTTTGTCCGTTCGTAGTGCCTTACCTTCAATGACTGTCATGCTATGACAAGCTTACTTTGTTGGATTTCTTTTGGTAAAAATTGCACGGGGCATTCTATTTGGTCGCCCCAATTAACCTATGCCCATATTTTTAAAATTATTTAACATATACCATAATTTTTACAACTTCATTTACCTCCTTCTTCCTGCTACCTGTGTGCTCTTTTCTTCTTCCTTTCTTTTCTACTCTTTATTCTATTCTTCATTTTTGTAAGTTGTAGTATATTTTACTGCTGATTTGCTCATAGTGACTGTCATTTTTGTTGAAACGGTGTTTTAGAACTTTTTCTTCGTCTATTTATAATTCATTGTCTATATTTATTATAATTGCAATGAATTCAGATTGATCCAGGAATGGAATATCAAACATCAAGCTGATTGCGGCTTTATTGATGCAATTCTTACACTAAGCTTTGAAAGTTGAACTATTATGCTGAAGCTTTAAACCTTCAGCTGGTACGACCGTAGGACAAAAACTTTAGCTTATTCAGTGCTGAAATTTTTACAAATTAACTAAATAACTTCAGTATCTTCTGTTAAAGTTTTTGAAAAAGCATTATGACAAGACTAATAAATCCAGAACAAAACTTCAGCTTATTTAGTACTGAAGTTTTTACAAATGAACTAAATAACTTCAGCATCTTCTGCTAAAGTTTTTGAAAAAACTTTATGATAAAACTAATGAATCCAGACAAAACTTCACCTTATTTAGTGCTGAAATTTTTACAAATGAACTAAATAACTTCAGTATCTTTTGGTGAAGTTTTTGAAAAAGCTTTACGACAAAACTATTGAATCCAAGACAAAACTTCAGCTAAAACATGCTGAAGTTTAGCAAATAAAGAACAAAACTTCAGCTAGTAGAATGCTTAAGTTCAGCAATTACAAACAACTTCAGGCTCGTCTACTAGAATGCTGAAGTTTGCGTGATTGTCTTTGCTATTTCAGGTCCGTATGCCTGAAGTTTACGCGAAAAGTGGGTATGCTTGCAATTTATTTTGCAAAGCAGGTATAAATTAAAACGTGACCGAAAAAGTGGGTATAGATGCAAATGGGTATATTATATATTAATATGTACAAAAAATATGTATATTGTATATTAATATGTACAATATATATATTTTATAGGTTATTATTTTCGGGAGCGACTATACTATGTAGTTTTCCATTTCTTTTGTTTTTCCTTCATTCGTTAGTTGGGCTCGGGAATCCAAGACAATGGGCCGAGTCTCACTCAAGAATACTATTCCCTTTAATGGGCTAGTTTCTTAATGGATTCCTTCCATTTCTTAAGACATCAAGCATTTTATGTTGAGCCTAATGTATGCATGTATTTCCAGTTAATTTGAGAAAATTATATTGTATAGCCGTTTCAAAAAATATTAGCTGGCATATATATATATATATATATATATATATATATATATATATATGATACACAATTATTGTATATTTGATTAACGTTTTATAATTATTTTTGGTCAACCGGCTAAATGTGTAACTTGCCCATTTAATTTTAAGAAGATCAAAGAATCAAATTAAACAAGGTGATTCTGGAAATTATAATATGAATAAGCTTAAAGTGCAAATATACCACTTGTTCCCAACATTAAAAAGGGGCAAAATGAACTAGCTACTTGGGTTCAATAATATATTCTTTCAAACTCTTTAGACTTTTCAGCCTAGCTAATTATTTTTCCCCCTAATTTCTTTTGATGAAGTTGGGCTCATGAATTGGGGAAAAAGAAAGAAAAAAAACGGTAGTAATAAGATCTATTGCAACGCCAATCTTAAGCAATTGTTGGTTAGCCATGAGATGAGAAAACTTGTTCAAAACATTGTCACCATATTAACTCTAGAGTTAGAGTTATTTCATTGACAAATTATCAAGAATTAATCCTTGATTTAGTAAGAGAATCTACATGTATTTCTAATATCTTTTACTTTGTATTGGACTAACTCGTACATTTTTAAAAATATCATGAAGAGAGTACACTAGAGTAATATCAAATCTTATATATAGTGCACTATTTAGATCAACAACTGACTCACTATTTAAGAAATATTAAATAACAAGTACTGACAAGTGTATCTTTTAGTGAGAGATTTCATGAGTGCACGTCAAGATCAACAACTGACTCACTGTTTAAGAACATTAAATAACTGATGACGACTCTACTTTTTTAATGAGAGATTTCATGAGAGTTTTTAACGTATTTATAGATACTAAAGATTCAAAGTTGGAATATCTCAAATTTCAATATTTAGGCACTAAGCAAGGGTTAAACATATATAAGTTGACAACTACACATTTTAATTACTTCTACAACTATGTAGTATAAGATCTTAAGCGCGTTTTTTATGTTAAAACGTTTACTATTGAATTCTTTATTTCTAGCCCAAGAATATGCAGTTACAGCTTTTGTTCCAGATTAGTACTAATTAATATCATAAAATATCTATTATTATTTGCTCCATTATATTGTACTAACAGCATGCTTCATTGGAACTTTCATTGTCCATGTAAGAATACATAGTTATTGGGAACTTGGCTGCAAAAGTGGACGGCGATCATAAAAGCGTGTTCCCTTCATATTAGACGCACAATTTTTGATCTCCGCTTGTTAAAGAAAAAAAAGGTCAAATTTAATAATGATTAATGTTGGATTCAAATATAATAAACTTAAAAAAAAGTATTAACTTAAGCGTGAATTAAACGAAGGAGAGCCTTGACATAATTGGTAAAGCTGTTGTCATGTGACCAGGAGGTCACATGTTCGAATCGTGGAAACAATCTCTTGTAGAAATGCAGGATAAGACTGTGTATAATAGATTCTTGTGGTACGGACCTTCCCCGAATAGCGGAAGCTTAGTGCACCGAGCTTCTGTTAGGTATGCATTGAATCTGCAGTCAGTTCAACTCGGACGTTGTAGCAATGTGAAAGCTTTATAAACTACAATTTTATAATGTATACAACCTTAATTAGCAAAATCAAAACTAAATAAAAGTTAAATCAATTAAATTAACGAGGAAGAGTGGCTAGATATATACCACTTTAATTTGTTATCTTATCTTGTGCACATTAATGATAGAGAGAGATAGGACCTTTTTTTTAATCGAAGAATATTATATATGTAACATAACTTGTTGGAAAATTTGATTATGGAGAGAGTAGGATTTATTAAAGTTTGGGGTGTGTTAAGGACATTATTCTTAAGGATATTTCGCCGACACGGTAATGAATAAAATTAAGCGTATCACCCATGATTCAACAAGTTCTTCCAGTTATTAAACTGGAACAAAACTAGCAGAAAATTCAAGAAAGAAATCCAACATATGGGAGGAAGAAGAAGATTCAGAAAGTTATGTCAACAAATCTCTAAAATACTTTGTATATATAAGTGTTGCTCCAACTGCTAGTTAGTGGCTAAATAATATCTAGTTAATGGCTAGTTTGGCTCTATCTAATGTAAAATAATTTATTAAATAATAAATAGGTATACAATGATATTTGAGAAAAAAAAATTAAATCAAAATAATGAACATTCCCTTTTAAGATACCACTAATTTTTCAACATAACTATCCGTTAGAGAAAAATTTCTTTAATTGCAAAGAATAAAGAGTAAAACCATCCACAGTGGCTATTCAAGCAAGAGATATTAACTAGTGGATAAACACTAAAGATACGAGCTTTGGTATTGGATGAGTCTCCAATTTCTATGAATGCTTAATAACTTAATTAAACTATTAAAAGTAAGTAATTACAAAAATTACTTTGTAAGATGCTTAGGGTATTACTTTTATGCTAATTCAGATGCATAATTAACTCTCCCAAGGTTAAATTACGCAAATAAATAACATATGTGAGCTAAAGTTGTACTAGAACAATAATCAATGAGTAAAGAACACTTTTAATTCCATGAGGTTGGTTCAGATTATTACGCTAAAAAGATAACTGTTATATTTTCTCGTAAATTATTGATGTTAAGTCAAATCACGATAGACAAATTATACTTTAATTTTGCTTTGATAGTGGGGCAATAATACTTTTTTATATGATATTATTGTTGAGTGAGATCACAACCGACAGATTATCGTGATCGTATCAATTACCAAATAATCGTATTCTTCGCCGGAGTTCAGACCTCAACCTCTTAATATGGAGATTTAACTTATTTTCCAAACTGGAAGAGCAAGGATTTCTTCCTCTGCGTCTGCTGCCGGTTCCGATGCCTTACCTTTGCCATCCCAGGAAGCCCCACCACAGGGTGCCAATTCTCCTGCACTCGAATAGATATTTTTATGATGCTCACTTTGAAATTGGTTGTAGGGTTCAGTTGAAAACTTGAGGCCACAAAAATTAAAAAAGGTAAAAAGTAAGAAGAAAAATAGAGGTAATAATTAGAGGGATGAGGACACTTGACTAATTAAAAAAAATGCAGCATTTTGTACTAGTCGAATAATGCTAATTAGATGGCATGACTTGACAGAAATTTTGTATTTTGTCCAGCAAATTGTAAAAGAGCTCGAACAAATTTAACAAATATATATACGATTTTTCAAATATTAGCTTCTACTAAAACTTTTAAAGGAAAAAGAGTAAACGTAGTAAAAATACTCTTATCTATGACCTCCTAAGCGAGAGCAAAGAAGAATGTAAATTTTAAAACCTTTACTCTAGCATATACATATTAAGTAGGCCTTTGGACATGAATTTCAATTTTTTATTTTTTGGAGTTTCACTAAAAATTGAATTGAAGATGAAGTTGTGCTTGGTTATAATTTTTGCAAGAGCAAACTTCATTTATGGTCCATCGGTAGAAACTAATAGCATCTGGTAGCCCACAAATTGACCTATACAAGTCATAGCCTAAAAATAATGACAAGTGCTAGCCGGAAATCATCAAACGACTCGCCCCTTATCGTGAACTCAGGTTTCTTCTCGCCCCTTCTTAAAAGCGTCACGTTTCCACTGGCAGTCGACGATCTCCTCGAAATCAACGGCTCAAATTTGTTCTGGTTCTGACTCTTGTTGTTCAATTTCTTCTTCTCCGTTCTGACCACCGGTTTCCGGTAGCCATAGTTGTTATAATACCCATGGTGTTGTTATAATACCCATTTCCGATTTTCCGGCGATGAAACACCATGGGTATTATAACAACTATGGGCGGCGATGGTGTTTCATGAAATTGTTTGTGGCCTCAATACCAGAAAACCATTGTAATTTAAGTAACGGCGATGGTATTTCATGAATTTTGTTTCATGAATTTTGTTCCCTCAAACAATTTTGTGGCCTCAATACTTCCATTCATCGGTTTTCCGGCGATGAAATACTAATTTGGTTCCCTCAATTTCTTGTTACTCTCTATGTTTGATTTTATATACAATGAGGCTATGATAATTTTTTTATTTTCCATTGTGTGGAAGATGAATCAAACATATTTTATGTATTGAAGTATATTTCTGAAAGTGATAATTGGAAACAAAATACACACTAAACTGACTATCACTATACAAAAAATATAAAAAATAGACTATGATTATACAAAATAGACTGTCATTATATAAAAATATACAACATAGACTATAACTATACAATTTATATATAATAGATTGTCACTATACAAAATATATACAAAATAGACTGTCCCTATATAAAAAATATACAAAACAGACTGTCACTATACAATTTATATACAAATAGATTGTCACTATACAAAATATGTACAAAACTAGAATGTCATTATACAAAAAATATACTAAATAGACTGTCACTATACAAAATATGTCCTATCAGTATATAAAAATATACTAAATAGACTGCCACTATACAATTTATATACAATTTGCTCTCACTATACAAAATATATACAAAATAGACTGTCGCTATACAAAAAATATACAAAACTGTCACTATGCAAAACATATACAAAAATAGACTGTTATTATACAAAGAATATATAAAATAAATATTTCTTATATGACATGCATTATATATTTCATTCAATTCTTAGTTAATATTTATCAGATACAAAAGTACAAAATACAATTTAAAAAGGCAAAAAAAGGATGCTCTATCGTACCAGGGAAGGTCGAACCTACGACCTTCAGCTTGGAAACAGATGCTCTGTCCACTGAGCTACAGACGCTTGTGTTGTGTTGCTCATTCCTTTCGGCTACTATATGCAATATGTTTGGGCCGAAGGGACATTTTTTGCAAGTGGGTCTAAACATGGGCTATTAAAATTTTGAGGGGCTATAGAGGGTAGTTTTCTCTTTTTGCAATCTATTTGGATGTCTTTTTTGTCAAAACAATAAAACATGATTTATACCCCACAACTTGTAAAAAAATATCAAAACCACCCCAATTTGATTATCCTACTTGAAATAAACAATCAAAATGCTATTGTTTAACTGCTATCATATTCTGCTTTACTGCAATACACATAAGATGTTAAATCAATATCACAATTTTTAATTCTACTAACACACAAAAAAGCTGCAAAAGCAAACATAGCCACATATTTCTCATAAACATATAATCAAACTTCCAGTAGTCAGAATTCAAGTATCAACTAGGACTAATGTTCCACCATCAGTTGCTAAAGATGTATCTGCCAAAGATGAAAAAATGATGGGCTCACTTTATAAATTTAAAAAATATAGGGTAAATTTGTAAAATTAAAAACTAGCAAATTCACATTTTCAAGTGAAAAAGAAAAACTTGGGAAGAATGGGATAACCAAACATTATTTTCAAAAAAAAAAAAAAAAAAATTGAAAAAAAGGAAAATTTTTGCATGTCCAAAACGGGCTCTCCAAGAATATTACTCCATCTGTTTCAATTTAAATGACATATTTCGTTTATCGAGAACCAATTTGACTAAACTTTGAAGCTACATTAGATTAGTTCAACTCAATATTTTAAAATTAAAATTTAAACATTCAAAAACTATAATAAAAGTACTTTAAGTTGTAATTTTTCTCATATCAATATAATAATAGAAAAAATTAAAATATTGGTCAAACTTTACACCGTATGACTTTCGATAAACGAAATGTGTAATCTAAAATTCGTTATTTTTTTTTTCTTATTATAGATTAAAATAAAATTTTGGGTAGTTCTTCTAAAAGAAAGATTTGAAAAGGACAGAAATATCCAAAGGGTACTAGGTTGTCTGCCATGATTAAGGCAACCTAGACCTCGAATCTAACCCATATATCGGAGTAATTATTCCTCAATTTTTTCATTAAAAAAAAAGAGACTTGGTGGATTTATATACTATTATCAACCTTAGAAAAAGTGAAAAAAAAAAAATTTCTCTGCGTTTGAGCCTTTTGTCAAATCTATATTTCTATTATATAGAAGAGAGAAGAGGAGGTTGATCAAGGGTATAATGGTCATTTTAAATATATTAGTGCATTGTTTGTTTGTATAGTAGGCTCAAAAGCAATTATTTTTTTGATAATTTATAATTCAAATGTTTGTCTGATTAAAAATACTAAGGTCACATACATTTATATATGACAATTCTATTATTTTCTTAAGAAATATTATTTTATTTATTAATTATTTCAGTTAAAGAAGATTTCATTAAAAAAGAATTAGTGATAATATATGTAGATTTACATTCAAATGTTATTATATCATTATCAATTGATATCATTTTATACAAATTTCTATTGGAATACTTCATAAAATTCAGAAAAAAATTATTTAAAAATAAAATATAGTTTTAAATTTCCTTTTTTATTATAGAATATAAAAAATTATAATAAGTATACCCTCTCTAAAATATGAGTTGAGAATATCTGAAGTAAAAATTAAGACAGCTAATTTGTGAAATTATTTTCTTTTAAAAATCGTTATATATTAGGAAGTATGAGAAGTATCGTCATACAAGATTATA